>JADBHU010000199.1:0-36396 GCA_017140155.1 Fusarium devonianum | reverse complement strand
CGGTGGTGGTGGGGGGGTCGGGCGGGGGCTGGGGCTGGGGCTCGTCCATATTTCGGCAGAGGACGGCGACGAGGTTGCCCTCCTTGCCACGATACAGGAGCGAACCCGAGACAGCAGAGACTTCGCTGCAGTATTGCTGAATGGAGCCCTGGGTCTGGCTGACTGAGTCTTTACAAGCAGCAGAGCACGCCTTGCCGCCAGTAAAGTCGGAAGGGGTGCATTGGGAGAGAGGAGTATCGTAGGCTTGCACGCAGCTGGCAGGGAATGACTGGGAGGTGATAGATTCAAAGTCGGACAGTGTCAGAGAACCCGCTGATGCTGAGCCAGCCAGTAAAACAAGACACAGCTTAAGCCATTGTTGTGTAGATGGTCGAGCCATTGTGAATTATTATGTTGTGAGAGGATTGGAGATGAAGAACTTGTCTCTGGCCAAAGAGATGGTACTGTAGGTACTCGTCAAAGTTGTCAAAAACTTGGGCACAGCAGCCTCGATTATGCAAAGCGAGAGGGCGCTGTGACTCGGCAGAGGTTGCCAGTTGATGATATCTCTTTCGATCGATCACTGAGATGGCAACTAGGCTGAAACGCACTATGTTGCAGGCAACCAAGCTGACGGGACGGATACGCCGGGCGTTTCGAGGGTCGAGTGATAGAACAAACTACACGGTATGGTTGTTTATGCGCCGTCGATGAATAAAAATGCGGTCGAACAAATCGAGCTCGCGGTATGTCGTCGAGGAATGACGAGAAGCGAGGGTATCGTATGCAAGTGACGATGGCAAGATGAGGCGAGTCGTCGATTCTAAGCAGCGCAGGTATATACACTGATTAATTTATAAGGAGATGGCAGGGCGCCAGGAACGATGATTGAATGAAACAATGGGGAGAACGCAAATCAGTATTATGAACTGAAAAGAAAAAATAGCGATTGTGGTTTAACGAGCTCAAGTATTTGTCGAGGTAGGAAGCGCAGCTTTCCTCGCCAAGACCAGTTTTGTAGATGAAGGAGAGACGAAGATGTTTTTCTCTTCAGATCGGAACGACGGACGATTGGGATGGAAGGAGGATTAAATGAAGGGGAATGCACAATTCTTATCATGTCCACCTGGGGGTCAGACTATGGGGATGGCGATCGGCACCAACGAGGAGGATGGGCATTCAGGGATGGGGGAACATGAGAAACTGCATCAAGTGAGCATGAATGCACATCACTTGAAGCGAGGACCTCTTCTCAATGAAACCCGTCCACTCACGAGCCGCGACGACGGCGCATCGCAATTCATGGATATCCACCGGCCGTGCCGTCGTTGCGTGGCCGCTCGGGAGTGCGAAGGGCAACCCGGCCAAGCCTCCGCTGCCTCTTCGGTGCTCCGCAGCGTTCCCTGTTCGGTCTCCACGATCATCAGGGGCTCAAGGATGGCCTCTGCCCCCTCTCTCTCTTTGGCCCTGACGTCACACCAATTACAGTACAGTACATACACACGGATTACCTCTGCCGCACAAGTAGGGATTGCCGCTGTTGGTCTCGGTGTTGGTGCGCGCACAGATGCAGCGTTGGGCTGTTGGAGTTGGAGTTGGCACCCTCTCTGCTTGAGCCGTGACCGTTTCTGAAACAAGAAAAGGACCCAGCTGCCTTTGGGGCGAAATGATCTGTCATGCAGGGAAAAGTAAGGTCCTGCGGTAAAACACTTTTTTTTTTTTTTTGCTTTCTATTGTTTTTCGATAGTGTCAGTGTCCTCCTGGTGTCCCGTCCAAATTCAGGCCGAGGTGTATACGAATGATGCCAGTGTCAGACCTCGTTTCAGACTGTTTGTTTCGGTTCTATTTCTTCAACTCACATAAGCTGACCACATCCACCTTATCAAGCGGAGAGCCAACGTCAGCTCTGGAGCATCTGGAAATAGCCAAAGTCCCTCCCTCGGATCCGAGATCCAATTAATTGCAATATCCAACGGCAAACGGGGGGAAACGAAACACGATGCTTTCTGACCAGGATTTGGGGTCCTATGGATAAGTTTCCGAGGTAGCGATGCCATTGGCTGGGCCATTTCGTCTCCAAGACCCTTGCCCCTTGCCAAAACATGGAAATTGTGGGGGAAAAGTGGCGCGGTAAGCTTCCGAAGGAGTCTGCGGGCTGTTGGAGGATTCGAGGCTGATACAGCCAGCACAGCACGCTTTGGCGACAAGTCCCCGAAGGGCCCAGGCCTTTTGACGCAGCCCAACTTCCAATGCAGAATGTGTAAGATTAGTCGCTATGTCGTTTCATGTTGCATTAGCTACCTCGTGTCCTCCGAGCCAGCAGTCTGGGACTCCTCGGCAGTTGAACGCCGGAATCTGCCCGCGCACAAGGTCAAACGCTTGCCGATCGGGCCCTGTTCACCACCTGTTATGGCATGACGCTGTAACCCTGGTGGATCAAGATCGACGCTGAATGAGGCTTTTGTTTGAAGTCGCTACTTTGGGTAACCATCTGTCATATCAGGCAGTCCCGTCTTCCCACCGCCTCCCTCTTGGCGGCAAGTTGTTTTCACGGGAGGGGAGCGTAACGATTGGTCAAGGTTTGGAGAGAAAATATTTTGGTCTTTTGCTTCACCCAGCGTGTCACTGCATTTTCAACGAGCACGTCGTGGTAATCATGTTGCGAAATGATGGTGTGGGTTCGACAGATCTTAGGTGCAAGTCTGAAACCAGATTAAAATGAATGAATCTCTTACTGCCAAGCCGGCACTAGACTGGGGCTGATATCCCCAGACAGACGGGGTATTCATTGTATAATGGGATTTCTGGTAATTAGGCACAAGGTCTGTCTGGCCCTGAGTATCGTCATTATTCTCGCGACAGGTCTACGGCATTTTATTTTGATGCCTGAACTTGATGGTCCAGATATGGCGTACGACTTTGTGGGTCGTGGGCGAATTACACCCGGAGGCTAGGGCCAGCTTCAACGCCGCCTGCTATCTACGAATATCCTCTGTGTCACGCAATCTATTATGTCAAGCCTCATCCGGATCCCAGGCATCACTTGATTGGACTGGCTGTCAAGCCTCAACGCGGAGGTGAAGCTTTTGCCCGAGAGTTGCTTTGAAGGGTCGCTACGCCCGGATACTAACTAGCCTAGGGACAATCGCTGGACTTGATTATTATCGTCGTGGTTCCGCTTGTCCGCCATAAACATGACCCTACTACTCACTCGGAGCCTTTCGCCATTGTCCAGCGTAATTGTTGTCGTCGCAAGCGCTTGGCATGTCGGCCCATTCGCAGGAAACCTGTCGCCTCGTCAGCTACTATTTCGGGTGCGTTTAGAGGCGTCGCGGCGTTATGCGGTGGCATCACCCACGCCAGTATCAGCGAGGTGCGTTTGAGATGCAGTGGCTCAGGGTAATGGACCAACTGACAACCTCACCTCAGCTGCGCAGCGTGACGGGGATGACCTGGGTTATCGTGCATGGCTTCGTATGTAGACAGCGGACCCGCCTGGCTAAGCCAGAATCAACACCCAACGTCGGGACGTGGAGCCCATTCGATACCATCTCCTCGGCGAAACCCAAGATGTCGGGTCCGAGGTGCCACGTCCTGTGTTTCTCCCTGCGATCCAGCGACGAAGACGAGCATTATGCAGCCATCGTGGGTTCCAAGTATAGCACCAACACCAAAGTCGAGCACATGCGCCGGTCTCATGCTTCAGGATGGGAAGATGGTGCGAGGCGCCTCATACGATGGACGCTCATCTGGTTGTCCAAGACTGAGCTCATCGTCTAAGCTTTGATCTTTGCCCTGCATGATGCTGTCTACTGGCCTGCCGTATCATTTCGCAGTGCAAAACCACGGCATTACGATTGGAAGTATGGCCCCACGGCCTGTGAGTTTCTTCTTGGGCTTTTGCATGCCTCTTCCTCCAACTCTGTGCAGTTCTCGTCGTGGGCTGTTGTTTTGCCTACCAGTGGGCCATATGTGAATACTCGGCACAGCAGGTTCCATATCCTCATTTCAAATGCAGCCCGCAATTAACAGCCCTAGACCGTTTTCTCCACCGGTTTGCTGATCCTCGAGTCAACCGAAGTGACCAGGAAGAGTTAAGACTTTAGCTTGAGAAGCGAGTTTCAGAATAAAGACCCCTCGGACGCTGACCTCGCGTCCAAGATGGGTCCCGCTGCCGCTCAGTTGTACTATGGCATCCATTTCCAGGGCCTTCACTTCCCTGCCGGGACGCCCGAGGATATCATTTCACCGGAGCTCCAGCTCCCCGGTAGCGGTTCCGAAGATCTCAATTACACCCTCACAGCCAAGGGTATCAAGGTAGTAGATCTTGACTGCGAGCTCCTGCCCATCTCAAGTGGCAGCTACGTCAGCATGCCTTGGCAGAGTATCCTGGGATCCTTCATCGTCACCCATATTTCCGCCTCTGGCTGTGAACCTCTGACTGTGACATCAAGGGCGTTACTAAAGAAGCTGACCCTAATCACTACTTCTGCCATCAAAAGAATGCAACGCAGAATTGTCAGGGGCCTTTTGCGGTGTAGCCCTGTAACGTCAACTTCATTCAACTTTGCGACCGACTACATACGGGACGATGACACCAAGACCCTGGACAAGATTACGGACGTCTACGCAGGTCAATGTTTTGTGATGTCACTTGCTGATCTGCAGATTTCTCCTTACGATGCCTTGAGCAGCAGCCCGGAGTGTATCTACGTCGAAGAAGTCAAGGTTGCTCTCTGCACGCCTTCATTTAATCTCAAGAAGTTCGACGTTCAAGGCTCAAACATTGTCAATGGTTCCGCTCGAGCAGTGCTGTCATCCGCCTCGAGAACTGGCCGCAAAGTATTACCTGGGCTTCCAAGCAGAGTCTTGGCCGGCGGTCCGAACACCGCCGTCTGTTCCAATATGGAGCCAACCGACGGCGAGGATTGCGCTATCTCAACAAGTGCCGATGTTCTTTCAACTCATGAGCATGAATCATGGTAGTCCATCTGCCGGCGTGTTCCTTGATCCTGACCTACTTATTGAGACTGACAGAAACGTCTTCATTGGCATTGCTACCCAGGTATTGAAACAAGTCACACTCCAGCCAACCAACAAGAAGGTTGCTGGATTTTTCATCTATAACGAGGACCGTCTGTATGCCATAGAACTTTCAACAGGCTCCATGTGTGCACTCCTTGGACTTCTGATTCTGATAGCTATCGGCCTGGTATATCTCTGACCCCGTGATGTTGTCCCCAGTGAACCCAGTAACCACAATTCTGCGGCGAGTCCTTCCTTACGCGAAGCTCTGATTCATATGGGTTCTTTTCGCACGAGCCAAATTCGCACGCGGCTACAGGGCTTGAGCTTTTGCAGCGTCGTCTTTGCCGAGCCGGGGCCAAGCTTTCGTCGTTGATCCTAATGCGCAGAGTCAAGATCAGGACTCACGCCGCACTACTGTAGGTGTACGAGCAGCGTCGTGGTGGTAGCCGATAGCTGGTATGGGCTGGTTCCTGTGGTTGGCTATCGACTTATCAATTCTCTAGATCATGAATATTCCAGCAATTCGTGCCAGGCTTAATTGCTCTTTAGTGAGCCAGCGACCGAGGACCGTCAAGTAACGACAGTTGTTGATGATCAGGATGCATCCTTTATCAACACATTGGAGCTTGCAAAATGGTGCGAGACGGCTCCAACTGAGAACAAAACTGAAATCTCAGGGATGCAGTATTTCATACTTCCGCACGGGACAATTCCAGGATAAGTAGGCAAAGCATCCGTCATGACATGGGCCAACGGGTCCATCATGGGTGATGGAGGTTTCAACACCAGCCCTACATCCGGCTCTGACTACGGATCAGGGGGTATCGCGACTGGTGGAAATGAACGAACGCCCAACGTTCTCGCTCACTTTTGAGACCCTTAGGGTCACTGATTGGGAAAGAGTCGGAAACGACACCCGGTGGCAGTTTGAGTACAACCTTCGAAGACTCCTGTGCTACCTAAATCTCGAACAGGTTGAGACCAATTTCACCTGGAACGTACCCGGTTTTGAGTTCACAGACTCGGCGAAGCCGAGGGCTGAAGAGCCGATGATGTCTATGTTGAGAAACGAGGCAGGCAGTCAAAGATGTGAGCTCGCAATCAATGCATGGGTACAGGGTTTGAGTGGCTGTTATGTCCAACAGAACCATTCCTAGCCCGACCAACACCAACGCAGCCTACAACGACGTTGACCAGTTCATCCAGGCACTCGGTCATACAAAGAGTGGACGTCCCCTTGAAGAGCTCGTCGGGCGAGCGAACGAAGACAACACGGCCAAGATCGCGAACGGTCTGTACGAGGTATGCATGGCGCAAGTGATTTCACTCAACATGGGCACCAACTCCACAGGGGACGGCTCCTTTCTCCCGTCTCTCACTGGGACCTTGATCGACACCCGGAAATCGATGCCTCGTGCAGAACAGGGACACCAAAATCTCGCTTCAGGCTATGCTCGCTACCATGGCTGCGTATGCCGTCGTGACGACACTCCTTGTGCGTGTCAGCGCTGTGCTTCCGCATAATACGTGTTCTATTGCTGGGACAGCAACGTTACTGCGCGGGTGGAAGTCTGGCTACACGCGACTTTGCCCCCTCTGGGTCAGAGTGTGAAATAGCTGTAAGCTGCGACAGATGATTGTAGTTGAGAAGAATGTATAATCGCTTAAATGGTGGGATCCCTCTGGTGGGGAGTTCCCAGAAAAGCAGAGAGGTACGGAGTTGACGTCGATTGGCCCAATTGATGAGAGGACTGTCGGTTTCTTGCAAAAGCATGTAAGATGGAGGCTTCAGTATTGAACATGGCCAATTCATCTGAGAACCTGTTATAGATACACTCGGGCATCAATTGCCTGGCCATATGGTATGAACAACGTGTTTGGGAGTGGGCGCACTCTAACATCGCCTCTCTCGTATCGGCATCTGTCATTCTGCCAATGCGAACATGGCAGCATGAAACTGACATGTCATTGTTGTGTTTCTGACTGGTAATGGATTGGCATTAATAAAGACCACGCCTTGAAGCAGGGTTGCTTAGCTGACCTCGGGTCCTTGGATGCCTAGTTACTCAACCATTACCTTGTAGTGACGCGATAGGCTAGGATCTGATTCGCTGACTGTTAAACTCTGAGCCATTGCTCGATCCCAAACACTACGTAACCCTAATAGTATATAAGTGTGTGCGTGCCGTGACTGATCCTCCCATTTCGACCATACCCTAAGGAGCCAGTTCTACAAACTATCACCTCCGCAACTCCCGACACTTCAATCTCGAGATCATATACTGCAACAAGATCATTTTCGCCACAACGGATCGATAGCTCAGCGGTAGAGCGAGAGATTGCAGATCTCTAGGTCGCGTGTTCGATCCACGCTCGGTCCTTTGTTTTTTGCAACTCGCCCCCCTCCCCCCAACCTAATGTTTTTGTCTCACATCGCCACTCCTCAACAGGAATCATAAGCTGCATCAAGGATATTGCCCTGCATCCGAAGATGCTTCGCCCTGGATCGATAGCTCAGCGGTAGAGCGAGAGATTGCAGATCTCTAGGTCGCGTGTTCGATCCACGCTCGGTCCTGGCTTTTTGACCTCTCTGGAGGGAGTGGTCTCTTTTTGCCTCGGTGATTTGCCTGGCCATAGAAGTCTGACTCGTAGACGACATCTCCGAACGCAGTTGAGCAGTTGAAGTCGTGTTGTTGGTTTCTGAGGTTGACGTGGGGTTTTCGAGGTTCGAGCCCTTGCAGCCTTGCGCCAATGTCTCAGATCCGCCCACGCTCATCCTCAAGATCGTAACTAGGCTACTAGGCTACGCTTGCAGTGGGATTTTCTTCATCGAAGTGGTCGAGACTGTTGTCCTAACCTCACTGTATAAGTTCCAGCACGGGTCTAGATGTGAATGAGAGTAAACCTAGGTCGACACTCGTCTTTGATCACCTTAGGAAGTCAAATGATGCGAAACCCGGATTTGAAAACCAAGTCGAAAGGCCCATGAATGGTGTTGATCCGTGAACTGGACAAGAAGCAGTTGATTCAATCAATGTTGGGTCTAAAGAAATAATGTGGTATAGCTAGTCTATTATCTCTCGTTGGCTAATCCAGCACGGATAAACTCGATAGACCCTCTCGGAGCTCACTTTCAGATTTATTACATGCTGATAACGCTCTCCTTCTTCAATTCCTCTAATCTATCCGTTTGAAATATGCGTACTAAGAAGCTGGAAGAATGCGCTGTACTTTCATGAAAGTTGGTCTAATCCACCTTGCGTTTACAATGGTCAGAGTTTCCTATCTATTCGCCAATGCGCTTTAGATAATACAACTGTTACCATCGCTTGATCAAGGAAATGCCATTCACCAGTGAACTTGAATTAATCGCAGTATAGTTTGCTGGTTTATGCTTCTCATGTAGTGCCTACTTGATGAGTTCTAACTAAAGTCAATGTTCTACAAGATATCGACAAGCTTTTCCGCGATCTGATGCAGGTTGACACCAAAGTTCGGGGCAGTAGTCTAAAGTGATCATTAGCTTGAAACTCGATAAGAGTTACAGGTCACCCGTAGTACGAAAACGGCAATTCGTGATAGGTGAACGATGGAGATCTTACCTGCAGGCAAAGGACGCCATCCTCAACGATAGTCTCGTTGTAGGACTTCTTCAGTTGGTCCACGACACGGAACTGCACGGTGCGGCTCTCCACAGCTTCAAGCAGACCCTCTTGGAGCATTTCGTCTTCAGCAAACTTTTCGTACTCGAGATGAGAGACGAGCCCCTCAAAGTAGCCGTGGATGGCCCTGCCAAAGTTGGACTCCCAGCTCTCGGCGGCTTTGGGATCAGCCTTGAGCTTGGCAAAGTTCTCCTCGAAGTTGGGCTTGATGGTGATGTCCTGGCCCAGAATCTTGTTCAGCTTCTCCTGAACCTTGGAGATCTCGGGGTCATAGTCACTCCTAATCGAAGCCCGCGCAACGTAGCTCATGGGCCTTGCACTGGGAGGGCCTTCGTTCAGGGCTTTGACGAGCTTGGACGTCTCGGCGGCATAGTTGGTGTTTGTTCCGAAGTTGCCCTCAGTGAACAGAATGACAAGCTCGCCGCTGGGAGAGACTTTGCATCCACAGTATGAGACTGAGTTGGTCTCGTCAAAGTCAAGAGTGAGAACATGAGCAGAACAGATTTCGTTGATCTCAGCCTTGCCACCATCGCCGTTGTACTGGATGAAGTACTTGAGTTGGTATTCAACGCCCTCGATATAGCTGGACGTGGCAAGATTAGTTAGCAAAACACGGAGATTCCAAAACGGGGTCTAATTGAAATGCCCGTTGCAGAAGCCAGACAAAGAAAAGAGACATGTTGGGCCTGAATGCTTACCTGGCGATGGTGTCACCAAGAGACGTCGAGGCCCAGGAACCTTCCTCTGCATAGGGGTGAAGGGCGAGTGGATCGACGCTGATGGTCCAGGATTCTCCAAGGACTTCGGACAGCTTCTTCTCCCAATCAGCCTTTACATTCTCCCAGCTGTCTCGGACTGTTTGAGCGTTAGTCGGTGACTCTCCAATACTCGGCCAGGGAATGGCAGACATACTGTTCTTGCGAACAGCAAGAGGGAGCTTTTCGGCGGGGGCGCGTCGCGACATGATTCAAGCTTATCGAGTGAGAGAGGGTTGAATGAGGAAGGGAGAAAGGCTCTGAAGGGGATATTTAGTGAATTGGGAGGAGTTGAGGGTTGCCGGTTGACCTCGACATCGTTGTGAGACCAAATAAGCTTTTATGGACTGAATCAGAAGCTCGAAAGACAGCGAGCAAGCCCCTGAAGCCAAGTCGCTTCAAGGCCTAGGCTGCCAACTGTGACATTTGCCAAGCCGGACAAAGCCATCAAAGAGACACTTTACCGCCGCTACAATCGTCAACACAACACGATAGGTAGGCAGAAATACGCCTTGTCCTGGTCTATTGAGGGCGGGGGAAGCAAGTCCCTAAGCTAGCGCAGCCAATGGCCTGTAGTTAGCCCTAGCAATCTGCAACCATAGCAATCTGGTGCTAAACTGCTCGAGATGGGCCCAGGTCCGCCACTTCAAGCCAGATACTGCCAAGAGCCCTGCTTTCAGCTCTAGGCACCCCATGGAGGAATGCAAGATGGTTGCCATGTACCGAGGCTGGAGATTACACCATGGCCTGATGAATCTGCCTCGTGCCTAGAAGTGCCCGCTTTCAACCGCGCCACGTCGCCCAGCTGAAAGCGTAGTGCACGTTAGCGTGCAAGTGGCCTTACGGGGCTTTTGAACGGCGTCAACATCCTTCGCTTTGCGGAGCTCTCGACTCAGGGGCCAATTTCAGTTACCTAGAAGAACGATAACTGGCGATGCGCCTCATTCTCAAGAATCCTGGCGATCGTCTATCATCCTGATCATTGTTGCGACCCACGGATCACAGTTTCTTCTTGGACAAAATCATACCACAAAATGTCACTGTAAGACGATTCGCCCTGACGTTTGATATCGTGACTAACCTCGTTTCAAGCCCACTCAAAGCCAAGGTCTCTCTTCGAGATAATTGGACAAAAGAAGACTGCCCTGCTCAAACGTCCATCAAGGCTGTCAAGGGCGTGCTTGGGCTTGACGTTCGTTGTGAGCCGGACTGGGCCATTCTTGTTTCTGAACTGGACAAGGCCTGGGAGGACAAGAGCCAGCTCGTCGCCTCTGTGGCATCTTTCATTCATATCTGGTTCATTACTCTCTCAAAGTTGCTCGAAGACTCCAGTCATGAAGAGTGGGCGGATAAGCTCCTTACCAAGATCAATGAGGTTACCTCGGTGTTGAAGTTGACGGTAGAAGTGAGTTCAGTCTTCGAGACAGGAATCCAACAGCACCGCTCTGACTGAAATCACAATCCACAGGTTTCCGAAAATCACAGGCCCTCGACAACATGGGCCGATGCCCGACGGGGCTTCGTGCTTTCTCTACCCAATGTCCAAGTCTACCAGCCTGCCCAGTACGCTGGGCTTTTCGAGGACCAGCTTCTCGACTGTTTCGAAGTGAAGAAGTCTTCCAAGCCATTGCCTATTCACTCCAGCACCGGAGATGAGTGGGCTGACGTAGGTATAGAAGACGCACCCGAGGAGTCAACAAAGCAGGTTCAGCGCAAGACTGTGGGCTCGGTTGCGGAATATCTTCCTGATCCAAACAGCATTCCCAAGCCCGGAACACTCCTCCAGAACCCTCCCTATCACCTCTTTGTCTACGCTTTCGGCAAACACACCGTGGAGGTTGAATGCAGCCATGGCGAAACGCTGGAAGTGCTGTGCGAGTACCTGAAGAAGTGGAGGAGAAGCAACCCTCGCTTAACAAACAATGTCAGTTCAGATCTCTCTCTGGCCAAACACCTCTTATATACTTTCTGCTAATGGTTTCTAGCCGCCCGCCGTACAGATAACTCTGAACCAAGACTCATTTGGCTTCGGAGTTACTCATGACAGGCTTACCTTGTCCTGCAATGAGCGAAGTGGATTCTCTATTTCAGCCACCATGATCTTGAGTCTGGTAGAAGGAGTGTTTGGGTATGAAAGGATATACAGCGACTCAGCCGCATGGCACTACCGCAGGGAGACTCCCTTCAAGAAGCTGTAATGGTTTTACCTCCCGCTATGTATTTAGAGTCTGTTGTATCACTAGGTTAGAGGTGACCTATCCAAAGAGCATTTCAAGTCGATTGGGCCGAACTGGAATAGCTAGCTTCAGACCAAGTATGAGGATCTTGACCACGATTGAAAAATACAAACGTCAGTACGTTCTAAGATTCAAAAGATTGCCGTTTACTGCTCAGCACTACTGCGCTGATCTTCGCGCGTTATTGCTCTTATTCGGCTGTTACAATGCCAGACACGCACCGTGTTGGAGTTTCTTATATGAGGTAGTTAAGAAATCTACGACAGGAATGAATATTAAATTAGCTTAACAGCTAAGGTTTAAGAAATTCGGTGAATATGTTGCAATATCAAACACCGCAAGCATACAAGCTGCCTCGTTAGAGCATCTAAACTGTGCCCTTACCCCCTGAAGCTGAATCTCTGAACTCTACCTAAAGTGACCTTGCAACTTATTGTGATCAATATTTTCACATTTGAAATTTTGAGATTATCCTCATTCAGGATGTCCTGATCTTTTGATTAGTCTACAGTATGAAGACTTCGAAGGATTTCGCGCAACTAGAGTAACTGACGCATGCCTCGCGCTAGGGTTGACACCATAATCCCGGCTGTTTACTTTTGAAAGTTCCCCATATCAAAGTCCAAGCCAAGGGCAAGTCAACGGCATAGGGGTCGTGGTATGACATATGTATGGTCTACTCATAGCTTGAGATGTATATTTGCGTAAATAGGTAAGTCATTAACCTACTCACTGTATCTAGGCAGTACATACTTTATCAACCCGTATTTCAGACTCAAGGCGCCCAAATCAAGACACGAAAGTCGCCCTTTGTAGCCACTTGGATCGCGCAAGTGTAGCAAGGTCCTCCAGATCTTCTTATAACAGCATTTTTGCCTTTCTCTGCGCACCAAGCCCGAGCCATAATCTCACCGCCACTACAGTTGGCGTTGACAACTATCAAGCTTCCGTCGTTGCTATTCGCTTCAAGGTTCTTCAACTGCTGAACGGCCACGGGGAAGGTCTCGATTTGTTGAAGTACGCTGGTGTGTATCTCATGCGCGGTATCTGTCTCGGTGTGGCAGGGAGGCAGGGTAACAAAAATGGGGTTTGTGCGTAGCTCGAAGGTGACGACCTTGGTAAACGGCACCTGCTTCATAATGACGAAAGTGAAGTCAACGCTGGCGCGATATTCGACGTCACGCTCGTCCGTGGTGGAGTGGTGAGAGATCGGGCTGAGCCGTATGGCCTTTACAGCAACTGGCTTCAGTTCTTGAGTTGGTGGTTTAGGTACTACCCACGCCTTTCTGTCGGACAACTTATGGGAACGAGTCTTTGGATCTTTTTCAGGCCTGGGATGTCCAGGGGCCAAGAAATGGTATGAATCCGTGCGAGTGACTGACGAAGCGTTCATGAGGTCAACAGAGTCGGCCTTGACCAGTATGTAAGTCATTGCCTTCTTCTTTGCTCCGGGTTGCTCCAGGACGACAGGCGGACATGGTCCAATCCACCCGCAAAGTTCAGTCGCTCCCTCCCAAGCGCCAAGCACTCGACCCAGCACGCTCCTTGATCTCCAGTAAGAGTGCCGTGGAAGAGACAGACCGTGGCTGAAACAATTTGAGGTGTGAATACTGGCGGTGGACGGAGACAACTCCACCAGACAGGACATGAGTTTCAGTGCCATCCACTTTCCAGGGAGTGTCAAGCCAAGGAGCCAGTCCTGAACCATACAAGAGTCGATAACGCCAGTTGCCGTCTTGTTCCAGGCATTCTTTGCGTTTTCTCGAACCTCGTCCAGAAAGGGCCACCTCATACGCTCGGCAAAACATAGCAGTCCCTCCACCTGAGCTTCATGGCAGTGGGACTGAAGCCGGGTCGGGTGAAGAAAGGTGTCCCACTGTTGGTCACCCGTTATCTTCAGAGCCTTGTCTTGATCACTCTGGCCCCGGTCAGGTTGCGGGCTGACCCTGTTTCCGATCTCGGTCTTTGCATTCGCATGATTTTGTCTCAGCTGGTCGGTGGCTCGAGGGCCAGCAATCTGGACAGCACGCTCATAAGCAGCCAGCGCTCGAACATCGTTTCCGCCCATCTTCCAGGCCTCGCCCAGCATCTCCCAGCCAGGCAAGTGCTTTGGGTCTAACCTTACGGCAACCAGAGCGTCCTGAGCTGCATTGGACCAGTTTCCAAGACGCAAGTTTGCGCGAGATCGAGCTGTGCGATAGTCTGGCGAGCTGAAGTCCAGCTCGATGGCCCTGGTGTAATGTCCCACTGCATCTTTCTCTTTCTCATTACTCATTGCCTCGTCTCCTTTGTTCTTAAACTCTTCTGCCCGAGACTTGATTTCCTTGGAAGCCGCAGGTTGTCCCTCCCCCGGTACTGTCAGCGGCATCTCTTCCATGACAACTTCAACATTCCGAAGCCACTGGTCCTGGATTATGAGAGCAGCCAATACTGAACGAGACATTTCAGAGCACGGTGGTTCTATAGGGCGCTCCAATCGAAGAGCTAGCTCTTTGGCAAGAATGATCTGCCACAGGAGGTGCCATTTACCATGTTCCACGCTTTCAACACTGGCCCATTCAGAGGATATGGCGAGTTTTGTCGTGAAATCCGTAAACAGATTCTTGCGGTTTAGTATGTTGTATAGATAGTGGACGTACTGTCTTGGCTCGGAAATTGTCTGTTTGTCCAAAGACACCGATTTGATTCTGGAAGACCAACCAACGGTTAGCCATAATTTTCAGTGAACGCTGCCCATAAAAAGAGACATACAATTCATTTGTAAACTCCTCGAGATCTGCTGTTTCTTGTTCCTGGCTTCGCTCGTGGAGATGTACCCCACGTCTCAGTTCATCTACTCGCCTCAGGAGGCTCTTATCTGTGACAGGCACCGACTCTTTAGTCGAGGACAGGGGACGGTTTTCGGGATCTTTTGTGCATATATAACTGGCTTCCCAACACTCGTCGGCAAAACCTTTGATTGATACTGTTCCAGGTATGGTACCGGCATATCCCGGTTCTGCTTCAGCATCGAGGAACACGTTGTCTTCTCCGCTGCCTCCACCGTTCGGCCTGTGGAAGTATTTTCGAGAATAAAGACCTTGTACAAGTTAAACCCTATTTATTAAAAATCCTCAAGGGAACGGAATCTCAGAGACGAACTCAGTGAGTTGTGGGGGAAACGGCATGTTTCGGGGTCTGGTAGATCATCCTCCGAGTCCTCCCCTTCCCATAACACCCTCATCTCGACTCTCGAGGACGAAGAGTTCTTTGAAGTGCGCTTAAGCTGCAAACTCCCCTTGGTCTTGATCTGGATAAGTTTCCTGGTCTCGTCAAGCTGTCTTCGTAGCTCAATGGCCTCCTGCTCAGAGCTTATTCGTTGCTCTCCACATTCGGCGTGGATGAGTTCCTCGTTGGTGCTCTACAGTCCCCCCGCTTGTGCCATTTCGAACCCAGCGTCAAGCTCAACGTGCCGCAGGAGGTTTTATGCAAAATGTGTGAGACTGTTGGTGTAAGGAACAGGTAAGGAACAATGTGAGAAGATAATCGATCATTCGTGGTTCTTGGCTGTGCAGGAATTTATTAACCCTGCTATCGTAAGATCTCGCCAAGTTTGTGCCAAGCCCTCTCTTGATGCCGTTTCCCTGCTTGTATGCAGCATAGCCACACCCAGCCGAGATATCGGCGCATAGAGCAGAACACGGGCAAACTTGTCGTCACCAGCGAGTGTCTTTAAATGCTGTCGACGTTTTCTGATCGACGAGTTCAATACTTTGTGGCAGTACTGAGCTCAGTTGTGGTAGCCAGTTGATCGCCATTTGTTTGCTGAAGTCATTATGATGTATTCATCGTCAAGGTATTTTGCCAAGGGTAGGCCCAATTCCATGCTATTTGCTGTCCTAGAAGATTGTGTGATGAAATCAGGCCCATATGCGTAAGTAGCCCTTATCGGACATCGCATGGGTTCTTAATTCAGCACCGTGTCGGTCCATGATTACAAGCCCTTTGCCAGAGGCCAGAGCCTGTAGCCACGGTGTTCCGATCGATGGAGATGTTTGCGTCCATGGCCCGGTCAAAGTTGATAGCGATGTGCGGTCCACTGCTGTCGAGAGCTGCGACCCCGTACAAGTGGAAGTATCGTCGGCTTTCTCCCGCACACGCATTCAACAACAAATGAACAATCGTGACCGACAGGCGAAGAATCACCGTCGTTGAGAATGTTGAGAATAGGATTCTCAAGAAACGAGCTTTCCTGGATCTCAGGGCTCCCATGTTTCTTGGCTTCTGAATCATCAGGTTAATGCTGAAGCTGCGTCCGTAATTGATCGATCGATCATCTTCGAGAGGCATTTGAACAGCGCCAAGGTTAGTTTAGTAGACAGTCGAAACAGCTCCATTCAATGGCATTATTTACTCCAATGCGACTACCAACTACATGCCTAGTCCATCGAGGTTATAAGTTGCAGACCCCAACAAGAGGCTTTCAGCTCGACTTGTAGTGCCTTGGGCGCTTCTAAATGAGATTCACCCCAACTTTCCAAGTGCTCCGCGGCGGCTTCATGACGGGGTTGACAATGAGCAGCATGTCTTCAATACAGGTACATGAATGAAAGAGGGACTCATTGCTGCGGCCTGGAAGCAGGTGAGTAAGTAAGTAATCTGGTTCGCCTAGCCCATGTACCTAAAATCCCGACCCAGATCCTACCATATGCTCTCATTGCGGATGGCTTCTTCTTCTCTGTCTACTCGGCAATCAGTGAAGCTGAATCGCAACCTCCACTGTCGAGAATAGGCGTATCCGCGCAACTTGCCTCGACTGAGCATGGTTCACGGCGCAGTGGAGCAACAACTAGAAAGGGAGGCCAATCCACATAGTGAGGTTATGACATGTAAAGCCCTTGGCACTGAGAGAAGAGGAGGTGAAGAGAAGCTGCAGCTTGCATTGCGATCCTACAGTATCAAAAAAAGCTTCAAAAAGAATGTTCGCTTCAATAGTTCCTCATAGATACAGACATATACGATTCGTCCCTTCGCTGATTGTCTCATTTGTGACCGACCCAGAAATTCCCGCAATATCCAAGCCATAGACTGCACACCAAATTAAAACAAAACCCCCCATTCCAAGAATAACACCGTATTCATACCCATATTCATATCAAACAGGAACAGCCGAGATGGATGACGACATCATATACGGACCCAAAGCCGAAGAAAGAATGCTCGCAATGTTGCGTGCCATGTCCGACTTCTTACCCAGGCACCAAAGTGCCTTGGTACAGTCCTCGCATCTCCTCACTAGATTGATAAGGCCAGGAGCCTCAAGAGACGCGGGGTCGTGCCTCACATTCTCTTCCGCTTCGGTGAGGAGTAGGATGGCCGCCTTGGTGAATGCCCTGATGAGTATCATGGTCCAGGGTTCCGTCAAGATTGAGCCCTCCATGACGGCAAAGTGGAGGTCTGACACACCCGTACCGGGAATATCGCCAGCTCTTGGGCAGACTGAAACTCGGGCAAGGTCCGAGAGAATAGCGGCACTGTCCCTTCGCAAGGATATCACCACGTTGGCGCTCTGGCGAACTTGGGTCGAGTACTCCAAGCCTAGTTTATTCTCGTCGACCAGCTCGATCAGATCAGCAAGCAAAAGAGCAGCGCAATGGAAGTGAGCAACCACGCACACGAACCAGCTTTGGATGTGTGTCGATACGGTGTCGTACTGCTCGACCAGGTCTCGGAAGAAAGCGCCGTATGTTACGTTCCAATGCTTGTACACAGCCATGGCATTCGATATGACCTTTTCAACAGGTTCACCGCGATATCTACTCCTGACGGTATTCTGGAGATACGAAACATGGCGAAAGAGTATGACCTTGATGGGAGCCGCAGTGACGACGCCCTTGGCGGCAGCGTCATACGAGCAGGGCCAGCGGAGAACTCCTTCTTTGTTGTCGCGAACGAAAAGCTCCGCCCACCATCTCGCATCCTGCGGCCGGTACTCGATGCTGTAAGAGTTGTGCTCGGGGTGATCCGGGTAAGTAGGGTCGTGGTGGCACTCCTCATCGGACACAACAACAGGCCGGCCATTCATTGAAGACGAGACCGTGTCGAACATGACGGTCATCCAGTAGACCAATCCAATGGTGCCTCGGTCTTCTTCGCTCAACGCCTCGGCCGTAGTAGCCTTCTCCAGACCAAGTGGGCTCTTGGATGCATCGAGAACACCGGTCTCTCGAGCCTCGTACTGGAACTTGAGGGCATGCATTTTCCGTGCAGCCCGTTCCATGAAAACGGGGGGTCCTTCCTGAGCGATAATCTCGCTAAGCTGGGAGGCAATCGATCCTTCTCCTGTGGCAATTGGGCTTTCGCCACCAAAATTGCTCATGCTGTAAGATCTATCGTTGATATCTTCTTCATCCATCGGCTTTTGCGCCAAACCCATGATCAAGTCCGCACAAACGACGCGGAAGCACTCCATATCAGAGCAATCCTGTAGAGCGCGTTTTGCTTGCGCCCAAAAGGTTCGCTGAAGTGTTCGATCAAAATCTTCGTTCAAATCATCGAACTCCGACCTCATGCTATCGAGGTGCGACAGACTCTGTGGGAACCTATCCCGCTCGCGTTGACTGCCTTGCGCCCACTGCGTGGCAAAGGCCATGATTGCTAGATGCAACGCCTTGGATGCAGCTCGGTCTTCGGATTTATTCAGCCGTATTAGCTTTGTGGCCTGCGCTTGCTTATCAAGCTGAATAACACGGCGGTAAATCCTGTTATCTTGTTGTTTCGGCTGGCCAACACTAAGACCTTCAAAGTGAGACGCTAGCCAGCTGACGCCATTATTGTTAGACGGCCTTGCGATCGTATTGGGCTTGTAGGGACAGGTCTCTTCAGACAGCCAACATGACAGAGCATGCTCCAGAACGTCGTGGTAGATCCGCATCAGATTGTCCGAGATCAAGTTGTTGTTGGTCTTGGTCATCATGTTGTGGGTGACTGAGAAAGGCGAGATGGAGGTGCCATAGCTTCTTGCCACACTTTCTGGGTAGTGACGCACGCTTAAAGAGCGGGAAGAGACATCGCTTTCGTAGGAGTTAGATACTGAGGGAGACGGCTGGAAGGGGACATCGCTGCCCACGGACTGGGTTTGAAAGAGTGGCCACCCGTTTTCGCCAGTTTCCTCCTCGGTTGCAGTTTGCTGCCGGGTATGAAGAGCTTGGCTCGTGAGCTCTGTGGGGGACGTAAGCTCCATCGGTGGTGGGTGCATTGGCGTCGAATGTGGCTCGAGGCTGTTAAGTACAGTATGGTGTAGGTTCGCATCGAAGGCAGTCGGGTCAAAGCCATGATTCACGGGCATGGTGTCGAAGGTGGTGTTTGGGAAAGCGGAGAAGTTGCCGAAGCCGGTAGTGTCCATTGGTCCCCAGCATGTCATATCGTGTGTCGTCGGGGGCGCCTGTAGCATGTCTAGTAAGGCAGTGGCATTGACATCGAGTCCTTGCGTTGGCAGAGGAGCCTGGTCAGGAGAAGGTCCAGGCTGTTGAGAGCGTGGTCGCTGACGCTTCGCCTTGGCGCGCGATTGATCTGGGACGCGACGAGCGTTGGCTCCATTCTGTGTAGCGACGTCGCTGGTATTGTTGGCAGGACCGGTCTGTAGTTGCGCACGAACCCAGTGAAATGTGCATTGCTTCCGGGTGCGAAGGCAGTATGAACATCGCAGGGCTCTGGAATCAATCTCATCTGTGAGGTTTCATTGGACCCCCGGTTAGCGTCGTCAACTCGGGAAAAGACGCGAGGAAGGGGAGGCATGCGATGAACTCGAGAGAAAACTCACCAAGATGTTCCTCGGCGAGGGAGGCTCCGTTGGCACCGTCAGCGCCGTTGCGAAGCCTCTCCGAGTTTCGCTGGATATCCCACAGCGAGGGCGCGTCGCATGCCCGCTTGGCCTTGCGACACTGATCGCAGGAGCGGTTCTGACGCCTCATGGTGGCAGCGGGCGGCTTGGACGACTCGAGTGTTGGAAAACAGAAGATATCAAGAGCTTCTAGCAGCGCGGCGTCGCGTCAAAGGCACAGCGACGGTGATATGCCCTGAACAGGACGAAGGCGGCGGGGGAGTCTGCGGGAAGATCAAGCGAAAGTGGGCAACGCAGGTTTGAAGGTGGATGATGTTAGGAAGATGGAGTCTGGGAAAGGGAAGGGGAGATGAGATTTGCCGCGCAGCCCCGCGAAACGGAGGGTTTGGGGCTGAGTGGACAGGGGGGCACAGCGCCAAGTCAGTGGGCTGGACACTGCGAGCAGCACCTCTCAGTTGGTTACCAGGCCCTGGTTCAGCAGCTGGACCTTCTGGGGTTACGATTCTCCGCTTTTCCGAAGTGAGGTTTCACTTTCCCCCGCACCCCACTAACCTAACTTGGCTGCTAGACCTGCTGAGTCCTGCGCCCATTCAAGGATCCCCTCGAACTTGCACCAAACACGGTCACTGCTTGGAGGTGTGAATGAGTCTCACGATTTCCTGGGGAAGATTGGATCAGGGATGGGCGGCAAAAGCATTCCATTCGCTGCTTGTGCCAGGGCGACAAGTGATTCAATTCGTGGCGGGGACAGTTAGGGCTTGTTGTTGGTTGTGTTGCTCAGAAGCTCCCCTTGGCTCCAAAGTTGCTAGAGTCGAACTACTGCCAAAAGACTGTCACTAACTACTTTACCGGTACTCCCGGGGAGGAAAGCCGCCCTCTGAACTCAGCAGCCTTCGAGACCCGCAAAGCCCGACACATCCTGGAAGGTTCCGGCTGGGGGATCTTCCTGGCGATTTATTCCTCTTTTAGGACCTAGTCGAGCCCACTTGAGCACCACTGGATGCAACCGGAGCAGAGAAAGGGGGGCCGAGACCGAGACTTGGGGACACATTGACGTGTGGGACAAGTGCGAAGGAGGAATCCAGCCAGGAGAGGGAATGGGGAAAAGTCAAAGCAACAACATGGACTTTTGTAAAGGGACAAAAGTCCATGGGCCTAGAAAAGGGGTGACATCCGTCATTCAGGACGGTGCTTGGAAATCTCTCAACACTTGCCGAGAAGGAACTTACAAGGCTCCCTGGCAGAAATCCTAGCGTAAAGTGATCACCTACATGGAGACTCGCTCCTTGAATCCTGCACAGCGTCGCGTGCGCTGTCTCGCAGCCAATCGCAGGAGCGCTTACCAGCCCTTGGCCTCACCAAAACATTCGATGCGCCCCTCATTAACAGAGGGTCCATGTCATGTCAAAATCGATCCCCGGTAACCTGATCCAGTCTTTTGCCCCTTCACCCTCATTCGCACTGGAGTGCAATTCATATTCGGATGATTATACGTCCCTGCATTTCTCTGAGCGGTGCAGCCACCTGCTGAACGCTACAGTACGTAGTATAGTTGGGGATAGAAAGCCCAGCGTTTTTACCGAGCAATATGACCCACTGATTCTTGAGGCCGGGGCTTTAGACGATCCCGCCTTGTCCTTCGCCAATCTACCTAAGAAGATGCCATCGATCTTGACCATGTCGATGCAGGCTTCCACCGAATAATCATCCTCCCCTTCTCTTGTTTCATTTGCATTCGCTTTCCGTCAATAGTATTGAGGACTCAGGGAATGTAATTTACAATACATCCAATGCCCCGCGCCAACGGGCTTCCAACGACTGGATTCGGCAGGTGGACCTTAACAGCTCAGCTAAGCTGAAGCTTAATTAATGCCGACTGACAAGTGCCTGTAGAGTTTGAGATTCGGCTGCCTGAGCAACCCTTGCTAGACTCCAATAATCATTTCTAACTATTAGAGTCAATGGCGTTTACCTACTCTTGTGAATATGAGCTCTACAGGCAGGGACCAATAATTGGCCATGATCGCATTTCTGAGAAGAGTCACATATTGGAATACCACACTTTGGGGTCCAACGAGCTACGGGGCTTCCTGGCCGGGTGGAACTCCTCCTAGATTTGTTACATCAGTTCTTGCGATAGCAGTGCACTGTGCCATCGACTTGGCACTTTATTTGTCTTCTTACAAAACTTGGGCCATCTTTCGTTTACAAGACCCCCATCATGTATCATTCAGGTACTTGGCAACCACCGGAACTGACTCGTAAAAACATCGCGAGTCCCTAAAAGCTCATTCATCCGTGCTCTGACCTCCCCCCACAATGCCATTGATGCCACCCGATCTCCGTACCAAACTCAAAAGTCCAGGCACTTGAAATATCCGGAACGGTACGGATCCACTCCCCACCACAGGTGCGGGGAAAATCCGGGGTGCAGATGACAGTTCTACGCATGTAGATATGATTCATCACAGGCGAAAGGTATTTGCTTTGTTGCATCGGTGGTCAAGATGTGTCCTCTGCATTGCATGTCTAAGCGGGTGTACGGTCGCCAAGGGGCGAAAAACTCGTCAGAGATCCTGCGGAAGCCGCAAGGTGCGGTGCAACAAATGGGGAAACCTAGAGCTTGAACCCTGAATCTTGACAGTGATTTAGTATGGAGTGAAAACGTTCTACCGTGAGGCCGTTGTGCCGACTAGCATGGAAGGCAACTTTGATCAAGCCCACCATCGAAAACAGGTTGTCCAAGGGTCTAGATCAGTCTGGCTTAAGCCTGGGAGGCACGCACAGGTGTGTGTTGTTGAACGAGCTAGATTACTAGCCCACGGTGACCAAGATTTGGACGCCAATGACATCGACTTGAGATGAAATCTGCCCTCATTCCCTCAACTCGCTGATACTCTTCAAGTCGATCAACGGGAACTCAAACGCCAGCCGTAGTGTTAGGGTTCAACGCGCGCCCACCGTCAGTCCAAAGTCGGGCTCGTCCAGAATCCCTGGCGAGATATTAGCGCCAGCGCCTTGGTTAGGTCCAAATGCCTCTATATCGACAGCTGGAGAAGTAGACCCGAAACGAGTTTGGACTGCCTGGAACAATCAGGCCAACGGGCAGTAAAGTCTTTATCGAAGTGGTTACCGGATAACATGTTCGCAGCGCCCAGGGACCAGTTGCAATCCTTTCACAGCACTGTGGCCAAAGGAGCAATGTGACTTCTAGAAGAAGACATAACTGCTAATTGCTCGACCCATGCGTGAATATATTGGTCAATTGAGGCTACTCCTGGTCAGGAACAGCATCTGTCTCCGGCATCCACGGTCACAGTCTCCTACACGCTCGATGGTGCTCCTCAGTCACGCGGGCTTTACAGCCCGGCCAGACAAAGCCTTGCCTGCGCAAGAATAAAACACCCTCTTCCAGTGAAGATCCGCGATATGCGACTGTCCCATGAACTTCTACAACTGTGAGCTGCACTATCTGCCCCGTCTTGCTCCTCATTGGCTTCTTGATGGTACGACAAGCCAGCCTCGGCGCGGGGAAGACCCAAGCACAAAACCCCCTCGTCTACGCAGGCCAAACGAATGATGCTGAAGGATTGTTGCATGACCGTTGTCATTTTCCCTCGTTGGACACCAACATGGGATTCGTGCACTTTTTATGTCCAAGCATCGACCAAATATGGACAGAGTAGTGCGAGGTGTCTCGTTTGTGGCGCGGTTTAAACAGGAAAATCGTCTCATCGTACAGTGAAGTAAAAGGTACTGGGCTTCTTGTCCAGATGTGATCCTGGCCTACTGATGAGGCGAGACGACCTTGTGACGGGGCGAGGGAATGTGGCTTCTGTAGGATGCTGCAGCAGATAAGCGACCTCTCCTGACCGACCTCAGGCTTGCAGAGAGGGTGGGCGCAAGCATGAGTTCGGTTTGGACACTTTGAGTTGGTGATTTTTGTATGCTGAATATCTCGGTGATTCCGGCGTCTGGTTAAGTCGCCATCAACCCCGGTTTATGGGTAGCTTGTGCTACATGGTCATTCGTCTCGGTATCGTTGGGCATGGATCCCGGTTCGATCTGGTCACAAAACACCTCACCAGTGCAGACCGAGGGTGGTTTCTCGCTCTAAAAGTTAGCGACTTGTACGTTCAACCATAGAGTTCCTTTCGTATGAGCATTCTGTGAACTCGCTCAAGAATTGACGGCGAACTGCGTTTCGCTGTTGCGATGAGTCTCCGTCTTCAATTGCTTGCTTTGAAGGTTGTTGATGTTTCGAGGTTCTTCCTGAGGCAAACCGGAGGGGCCATTACCGAAGATGATCATCAACTCGTACAGTAGTTCGGTGCGACGGTCCTCCAATGATCCCTTGTGTAAACTAGCCGAAACCATCGCCGTAAGTATACGCATCACATCAAGTAGCCGCCAAAAGTAAGCCAGGGAGAGCGTCATAGCAAAGCTGAAGCATATTGACAACCAGCGTCCGTGTACATGATCTTCAAGGCAAACATGTGTTTATTTGCGCACGAGTGTCCCTTGGAAGAAGACACTGAGTTCTGCCATCGAGTCGAGTCTTCGTCCTCCGCATTCTCCAGCTATCATTCGGTATGGCGGATCTCGTTCTCGAAAGTATTCTTTCCGTGTATGACTATGCCTCAGAGCCATCAACTGGCCAGGCGGCTTGGTATTATTCCCTTCCAACACTCGGAAGACCACATGTTTTCCAGATCCACGCGCCTCGTCTCTCGTTACCAAACAATCAACCAGACAAGCTTTGGATTAATGACACGTTGTCTCCTTTCAACAAAATCTGGCCTAAAGGGAAGCGTCAGCGGGGTACTTCTGCGAACGGGGGTCAAGGCGGTCGTACCCAGAGGCCTTCGGGATTCCTTGTCGTTCGTCTTGGTAATTTGCTTCACCTCAACGGCATCATCGATAACCAGGTTCATGAACTCGTCAAAGCCCTACAAATAAATGAGTTACATTACAAACAATGCGGTTTCAGTAGTGGCTTACCCTGATCGTTCCCTCAATGCGGATGGAGAGCTGCTCGTACAGCCAGACGCTGACAGTAGCATGCTGAGATCAGTTAGCAGGATGTTGTTGGAATCATTGACGCGCGCAGTTTTGATGTGATATTGGGTTTAGGGGAAACGACGATATTGCTTCTAAGCGCAGACCCAGTAGACTCCCTTGGTTTGACACCCAAAATTGCATTTCGAGGTGCACAAAGCAACACTCCAGAGAATCCACTGGCCATGGCTGACAGAACACAGATACAGGAGAACAAGGCTCAATCCATTATTTGCCAGGTAGTGTTGATCCTGATCTGACATGGAAATATGTGTAGCCTTTGTCTCGCATAGTCGTCGGAATCATCGTGCTCTCGAAACCCCATCATCGATCGAATATTCGGCTAACAACGTGCGCGCGCAAACAGAATCGGTGAACTCACTGATTGAAGCAGTTTGAAAATAAAGTTACTATGGAGCATTAGCAGACTGTCCATGGGCGGTGAAGATTGGAGCTTTCGCGTCGCGACGTCGCATGGGCAAGCGTGAGGCTTACATCGGAGGGAGAAGAACGCGGCGACCGCCACCACCACGACCAGTCATGTTGTCGGAATAGCGCAAGAAGTCGTTAATCTAGGGAATAGGTTGTCGGGTCGAAATCGGGGACGAGGAGGCGAGAAATCGAGAGTGCAATGTTCAACCACCACGATTCTGGAGTCGCAAGATCAAAGTGGGAGCTCCGATCTCCAAACCAAAACTGAGCGGGTCCGGATGAATATTAGTCCGCCAGCATCAACTCAACTCCAGATTCTTTGGACAAGTCGATATCAAGTTCAGGACGAATTCCTCTCTAGAGCTTGTCTATTAGAGATTTGGTCATTTTAATGTGGCTGTATTGTTGTTTCACGTATTCAATTGAGAACAGTGACGCCATCCCACTGGAAAACTGTAGTCCTTTTCCGATGGTATGCTCCGTTCACAGCACCTCCGAACAACCTTGTCCACTCTCACGGAATCGCGACTCGGTGGCGTTGAGTTCTTTCTAAGTCTTTCAGCCTCAGACGAAGCTTGAGACTAAGCACAAGCTTGCGTACCTGAAATCTGCCTGCCGTTTGCGTCTGTCGATGCCTTAATCAGGGCGATGTGCCTCCTGTGGAGCAGGATGGAGCGAGTAGTTGTGAATAGCTATAAATGTGCCATTCGCCTTTCATTCGAGGCGCACCATATCTCTCGCTGGCGACCGTTCATTGGCAGAATCTGCGTTGTTCTTCCGCAAGCACAATTGTCTTTATTATTGAGGCTGTCTTGCGCTTCATCCACTTGACTTCATAACATATAGCATGAAACTGCCGATTACCGACACCACGATCAACTGTCCGCTTTCCAGAAAGCTTCATGCGCGCGTCACACCCCGCTAACCGTTACTTGTTCCGAATTCAACGCAGCAATCGGCCAGGAAAGACGTTATGTGTATGTTGAAACCCGACGGCAATGCTCTGGGGCAAGCTTCAAGGCTGGTCAACCGTCTTGTGTCCAGCTGCTCCTAAAAAGAACATTATTCATACTATCCATGCTGTGGCAGATGCTTGCCGGAAAGCCCCAGCAGAGGTTTGTAGAGTCGGGCGGCCGGAACGGTGCAATGCCGGACTATTTTGCTATTCTAGTTTTCGAATGTAACAATGTTATCATCTGTCAAAACTTTCGAAGCTACCAAACTATGAAGTAGAGATTTCTGGACGAGATCTGAAGCTTTTATGCGTAGGATGTCTGGGAATGCAAAAGGTTGAACACAGTATAGTCACTCCGTTATCACTCCATCCTTCCTTCATTTGTTCGAATACTCGATATGCTGACTGCAACGTACCGAGAGCATCTCATGCTGATAGCCTCACATTATCTAGACTCATTCGCGACACATTGGCTGACGCTCGTCGTTTTCCACACTGTTTGACCGAGCTCAATATCGAACAACATCGCATGGCTCCGGATGTAGGTCTCTACGATGGTTGGTTGGAAGGGTCCATTGGAGACAACGAGACTACCGGCCTAACACACCATTACACGCAGATTGAGCTAAAATAGGCTCCTTCAAGAACTCATGGTGCAGACATATGCTCATAAGATATCATCAGTCTACTCGAAAATATATAAGAATGCCGATGCCAGTGTAGTATGTGGCAGTTCATGTCAAGCATGAAGGTGCCGCCCATCAATCCGATAGAACTCCAACCCAACTCCATCTATCCAACCCGAGGTATCTCATCTTAAATCCAAACCGCCAGATATCCAATAAGCATGATCAAAGCCAGCATATACCCAGGTCTCTGGCTGGTAGCCGCACCCTCTTCATCTACAACCTGCTCCTTGAACTCTCCCTCCACATTTCCCCTTGGCCAGTACTCACAAACCAGAAACCACCCTTTCTCACCGCATAGCTTCCTACCGCATCCGACAGTTGTGGTGTCCTTCCAGACAAGCTGTGTGAAATGGCCCGTCTTCTCGCTGAACTTGGCCTTTTTGAAGCTGTACTCATCGCGCTCGTCGCCCCACGCCTCGATGCTGGCCGTGACGTTTGGGTAGCCGATGGCGAGGTTCTCGCCATAAGGTCCTCCAGAGTGCTCAAATTCGCAATCGTCATTGTCGTCGAGGTAGTCTGCTGCGAAGTCTTCGAGCGTGGTGTTCCAGCTCAGATCGCTGGCGTTGTGCTCGCCCCGGTAGAAATTTGTGCTGTTGAGGATGGCGGATGTAAATGACTTTTCTTTCTTCCACTCGGGCTCATTGGAGGGAATGGCCGCCGGGGAAGTCACTGTGACGACTTCATCGTCGGCGAGTGAGAGGCCAGAGAGAACAGACAGCAAGGCGAGGAATAGGAGTCTCATGGTGGCTGGGTGGTACAATTGAAGCCGATAAGTCGTGTACGTCGTACAAGTGCTACTACAGCCGCCTGCTGTTGAGGTGATACAGCAGAAGGGCAACGACAAATAATTCGAAACGCTATCTTAAACAAAATCTTTGGTGAGATACTTATCGAAAGCCAAGAACGCAAATCGCCTGGAGAAATATATGGTCTCTTTGTTTCTCAGCCTTGGTTTCGGTGATCATGCATGACCTTGGAACCGGCCAATGACGTATGGTGGGCTATCGCCAATGGGTAAGCAGGACATGACTGTCCTTGTGAGGTCATGACAGGGAAGACGAGGCTGGCCAAAAAACAAGGCATCCCAGGTTTAATCTCTTGGAATCGAGAAATCGCGGATCAATCCAGCTTCACATTCATAAACGACATCAAGACTTTAATAAGAGAAGAACGTTCAAGAGCACAAGTTCAAGATAGCCATAACCTCAACTGCTTCGAACTGGTGGGGTTTCCCATCTCCACTACAGCTTAGGAGCATAGCAGCTGGCGCTTAAACGGGGCGAGGGGCGCGATATTTGCGCATTAGCGAAAGCCAGTCTTCGGAATGCGTAATTTCCACTGACGATAGAGGCACTTCCATGAGGCTTCTGTGCCAAATGGATTGAGCTCAAGCCAGTATCCGTAGCCCCACGAGGATTGACATCCAGATACCCCAACCGTTACTGCAATACTAGGAAACTCGATTATGAAAAAGATTCACGCACCAAATCCGGTCATGGGCATGGTGTGAGTCACCAACTGTTATCCCCTTTCTAGAAGCCGCCTTTTCTGCTCCACAAGTGCGCGTAATAAGAGCAACTCACTAACGCGGGACTGCGGATTTCAGTGGTCCTCTCATCCCAGCGAAGTTCTAGATTTCGCCGTGAATTGGTTCTCAACAGCTTGCTGTGAAACCCAAGCGTGTTAACCCAGCATGTGTGGCTAGGGATCGGCGTAGGTTGAGTGATTATTTTGCCCCCAGCCTCTCGGTTACCGCTCATCACTTTCTGTGCAAGTCGAAAGTGGCTCCGGAGATGAATCCGTCAGAATCGATTACGGTGGGCATCAATACGGACGCTTCTGTATACGCATTGCCCGTGCCCTAACAAGTGCAGATGCGAAGTCCCAACAAAGAAGGCCCCTCGTACGTCAGACCGCGCCGCAGATCCTTCCATTTGATGTGGAATGAGATGAGCAAAGAGGGAGAGCCTTAACAGCACCCGTTGCAAGGCGTCTACCTCCCGTACGGTGCTTCCTACTGATTGCATCTGTTGGTGAACTGTCATGCCACAATGACCCGTACTCGCCCCCAGACCTGTCACGGAGAAAACAAAGGGCGCCCACAGGGAACCCACGCGGGTTTGTTGGTCGTTTACCGAAACTCGTCAGGACCCTGCTGATCACCTCAACGCAGATCTCCTGGGCATTACGGCACAGTGTGGCATCCGCTGGACTCTGTCCGATTCTGAACCTTCGAAACCAAGTTTTGGACACAATGCCGGGCGCCACTTGCCACAGGCGGATGTCGTCTATTGGACAGACAAGATACTCGACTTTGATGTTCTGAGGTGGAGCTTCAATAACGAAATAGGAAGAAGAGCCCGAAACTCCCCTGGTCTGAACTGGCCTGGCATGCGCGAAAAGGCCGAGCAACACAGACAAATACTCCCCGAAGAACAACCGTGCAATTCGTGGGCTTTGACGTCGCCACATGGTTGGCACATCAGGGGTGACACGCCAGGCTTAACGGCCGATTGCAGCCATTTCAAAGCCAGCCGAGACAATATTCCGCACAACGGAACCCCACTCGTTACATCCAGCTGTGGATTGAGTCGGTAAAGGCAACAACACCAGAGAGACTACTCATAGGGACTATGATCGCCGACGAATTTCCTCATGCGGTTAAGACGGGCGCCACCAGGCCCGCCGTTTGTGGTCAAAGTCAAAGAACGGAGAGTGTGGCAGCCCCTGCAGCTTCCTGGTGCTGTATGCAGAAGGGACATGGCATGTTATCTCTCATGACTGGTTTTGTTGCTTATGGCTCGTCGATAGATGAATCTGTCGATTTCTCGATCTAGTCAAGTTCAGAGAGTGAGTTTCACAATCTCAGATCTTGTATGTTGTCCCTGAGGCTGCCGAATGAAGCAATCGTGAGCTGTTAACAACGCTACTGTACTTCATGAATACGGGACGCGCTTGGTGAAGGGGTGCTTCCAAATGCCATTGGCACAGTACACCTTGGGCTCATTTCGTATCCCGGCCCATGTCTTGAAACACTTTCGTGTCCACGTTGGCTAGAACTCACTGACCAAGCTCAAATACGATCACAAGAAGCATAGGTCTGGGCCGTCGCTTGCGCTTCATCATCCATTTGCGTCTTACAAAGGTATCGTTACGATTTGCTGGGAATTCAGTCTAGCCCGGTTCCATATTAGCCAGATGAGGGTAGACTTGAAATTGGGCAAAGACTAGTGGTCTCTAGGATCATCTGATGATCGCCCAAAGATGGACCCTATGGGGAGTCTCGTCCTCGGCGACAGAAACCACAGATGAAAGAATTCTCCGTGTGTAAGCTCTGATTAATGTTCCAAGTGGTTTCTCGGGAGGGTTGCCACACACCTCCATGAAGACTCGTGATCAAACGGGGGCTCGGCCTTGGCTGCCAATGAAAAGTTTGCACAGCCATGCATCCAGGAGCTTACAGTTCGAGGCCACGAAGCTCCCAGGCAATTTCAGGGACGAGGCATAAGGGCTTTGGAACTAAGGAAGAGCGTAACTTCCGAGAGGGCGTTGAAGGGAGCGCTGATCGAGGCGCCGGCGCCGAAACCCTAGACCTCGTCAGCTTCGCCAGCTAGTCTCATAAGTACCAGCCTTTGTCGTTCCCCAATCCAGCAAGGCTGATACTGTAGGCACCGCGTTGCAAAGCCTCATCTCCCAGTTCATGTCGAGAGGCGCCGCAGAAGAGCAAAATCTGGGGAAGCCAGGGATGGGTACTGGGTGGTGTGTGCGCCGACGACTACAGGGCCAGGGGCCCTGCTACTGGAACCTGACGACCCTTTCCCCAGACCGGGGCGGGCCCCCAGATTTGGCTGCTCTGATGAGTCTGGGGGAAATTCAGGTCGCACTCCGCTAGACGGATTTGGGGTAGCCAAAAGCACGGTGAACTGGGGGGGAGTGCTTTCAATCACCAGCGCGCTCATCGTACCGTGCGATATTTAGAAACACCGCGGCTAGCTAATGAGGCAAGGTCGTGGCTTGCTACCAAAAGGCCAAATGCCCCCAGGAAAGAATTCGGGCAATCAGTGGCGTGCAGGGGCTGGACGAAGCGAAGGGCGCAAGCAAGGGAGCGATGAAAACGTGGAAGTGCATCCTGCGCTGCCCACTCTGTCTCGTGGATTCGCTGATCAATCCCAGAGGTTCAGCTAGTCTCACACACATGAGCGGGAGGTGTGACAGACCATCCATTCAGCCATAGAATTTCGATGAGTTCCTGAAACAACGAATAGCTCGCGACGTGATATGGTTCAGAGGGCGGGATATGCTAGAACATGCGTGCCCCGTCGGAATCGCGCGGTACCGACCGACTTGAAGCGTTGGAACAAGACGATGGCCTTTGTAGTCAACGTCTGCCCGTTGAGCGGAAATCCAGAGTTCGTCATGGTGATTCAATGCTGTCTTCATAAGGAGCAACCGTAGTAGCCGGCCGACATCACTCATTGGGTCTCCTTGGTTCCGAACGAATGAGATACGCAGGATGTTGAACCGACGAGCATTCCCGACGTGGCTGCAGGAGCCTCGAGCTGTGGGTCAGACTGCACCTGACCTCTCTTTATGATTCCTGGGCTAACCATGGGCATATGCTTGGAACTGGAATTCTAGGGGTCAAGGATTCCGTGGTTCACGACAGGCTTAAATCAAGGAAGGTCTCCAACATGCAATTGGGGCAATGATTGCTACTGAACTCTGGGGCCATGTACAAAAAAGGGGATCTTCGACCGACCTGATTTGGAGAACTTTGGGGAAGCAAAGGTATTCGGGGAACTTGATTTCAAAGTCCGATCCGATGCCGGAGGTTTACGAATCATACAGCCAGGAACGGTTCCAGTTCGACACTCCTTCGTAGATTTCCTATTCTTAAATAGTTTAATGCATTCATTATCCGTCGAAGATCGCTGCATTCTCCGTCATGAATGCTTGCGTGGGACTGTCTGCTCCCCGTTCGTCAGATGCTTTGGCTTGTTCTGTAGGAAGGCGGAGTATGGTCCACACAGATACTCTGGCCTGATGTTGCTTTGAAAGAGCTTGAGAGACTGAACAAACAGATGAAACTTGAAGAGTCCTTGTGCAGCCGCTGAACTGTCGACAGTGAATTGTTGCAGCGGGTGTGGGACGGGAAACTGGATTGGATCCACTGTGACGAAGGCATTGGAGCATCGGGCTGCATTCGAGCAGATTGGGGGGATTCAGGGATCACGGCCCACCATGAATGCTTGACGCACGTTAGGGGGCTGTGCAACGGATGGGACTTGGGCAGGGATCGCTCTGCTAACCGTGATTACGAGGATAGTGAGTTACAGAAGCTGGGAATGGATCAATAGCGCGGATGACGTTTGGTTCTCATATCATGAGAGCCCAAGAAAGAAGAGACGTATTATTGAGTGTAATATGGGGCCATGAGCGGTTTGCGGCGTTTAATCACTCATCAGTCAGAGGTAACCAGCTGCGCTTGCAAAAGCAGGATGGGTCACAAAGATGGTTTCCCATCAAAGTACTGAGGGTATTGGAGGCGAGACTCGAGGTATCCGCCAGACCGTGAGTCTCTTAGCTCGAGCTGACTGCATGTGAAGGCGACCCTTCAACTGCACACTGCTTGCCACGAGAATTGCGGACATGTAAGTCCCCCGAAGCCCGCATCAAAACACCTCCAAGTTGGCCATGTTCCTGGATCCTCGGTGAACTAGTTGCCGGTCAGTTGGAGAAAAGCATCAAGTGAGCGCCATGCAGCCGGGCATGCAATGCAATTCGGCGCTTGGGGATGATGTGCCAGCATCGTTGGACGCCAAAGACTCCGGGACTGGTTGTGTTTCGGCGTGGCGAGGAGGCCCTGTGACTTGCAGCAGCAACATGGATTCCGGTGCGTTAGACAGGGACCAGGGCCTCTGCCGTTGAAACCCCATTCGTGCTCGCATGGAAGCCATGTTGGCTGGGTCGTCTCAGGGCGAGTGACGGAGTGCCAATGTCTCTCGGCCGGGGCGGGCTTTACTGCTGCTCAGCATCTCATCTGTCAATCTGGCGGTGAGCAGTCGCATAGCGTATGGCTTATAGATAAGTCTTGCGTATCTAGCCTAATACCGAGTCGACGGCAGCGGGTGCGAATAAAGAGCGGATTTCCAGGCGGCGGCGACGGCGGCGGCGCTCGGTGCAAGCAGGCGCTAGCAAGATCGAATCAAGTAGTCCCGTCCCCCAAGATGGTCGTCAGTCGTAACGAACGTGGGACCCAGACGACATCAAGCGTGGCCGCTTGAGGGCTGGCTGCCACCCTAGCAAGTAAAGACCCGAACAGACTTTACGATTCGCCAGCCCTTTGTCGAGCCAAAGACTTGGTCCCTTTGACTTGCGTGCAGGTGGATCGGGGTCGTTTGACCCGTAGCACCAGGACTTATTTCGGGTGGTCTATCGCCTTCGACGCTCAAGGCTCCCCCCAGCAATACTCGAGGACTGTGTGGCAGCCTCGATTTGCTGGAGCTTGAGAAGGGTGGAGGAAAACCTAAGATGTGTGACACAACAACATGCGGCCCCATGCCCTAACGAGGCACGTACGAAAAAAAGTGGGGAACAAGGGTCGGCGCACGGTCCCTGCCCAAAGATCCACCAGGTCTGCTAAAATTCGGGGCCATCGTCAAATCTCGAACGGCGCGTAGCTCTTGGTATTATTAATACTGTTCAATGTAAGGCTCGCTTTGGGAGGGTTGACGGTTGCAAGGTCATTTGTGTACAAGTCCAGCATTGAAGCTTGAATTGGCCTCCGAAACGAGCGGCATGTAATCTTATCTGACAGACGGTCAGTGGCCTCTTAACGCTAAGGTGTGGCGAATAGCTGCGAAGGAATAGGACAATTGAGGCTGAAGAACGGCTCATGGCAAATGCCACGCATTTCCCAAGGCTTCCACAAGTTCCATATGGAAGGAACCTTACAGGTGAGAAGAGCCTGAGGGTATCACTTTTTGGGTACCAGCGCATCCGTACTGTGATACCGCAGGCTGAGTTTGCTGTTGGTTGTTGCAGATTTACTTCATCACAAAAGCATCGCTTGTGCCGTTAAAGCCTGGCTCAAACTGACAGCAAGTACTACCTTGCTTGATTTTGTCATGAACAATGGATGTCGTCGGTCCACCAGGTTGTAAGAACGTCGGGCTATTGGCCGAGCCGTGAGAGATACACCATCTCGCACGGTAACAGGAGATGCTGCTCAAGGGCCACGCTAACGTCGATAGAGAGGGTACCCACTTAGTACGATCCTTTGCAGCAATCAAATGGCAGCTTCAAAGTAGCTCCCCTGCAAGCATCAATCGGCCGTAACAAAGAGCATTGATTAACTGATTGCGGCCAAGTATTTGATGATATTTGTGATCAGGTCAGAAATAATCATGAGATTTGAAACGGATAGAACAAGAGAAGATACAACAAAGACCAACGACAAGGGGCACGGTCACGGACCAACGGCCATGGCCTGCAAGCTTACCCAAGAGGCTCTCTGGTTCGAGCCAACGAGCAGCCAGACCAAGATGAGCAGAGCCTCTGACAACTTGCCCGCTCGCCAAAAAGAAAGGTACCAAAGAGGATCAGAACTGTTGCTGCGATAAGCGTCAAAAGCTGGAATTTGGAAGAGAAGCCATGCCATCAATTTGCAGCAACGGCAAATACAAGGCACCTCGTGTAATTGCCGCAGACCCAATCCTTGAATTGGACTCTGTCTCAAGGGGAAGAAACAGAGGTAGCGGGCGCTTGGACAGGCGGCTGCACGTCATCTGATCGGATTTCGGTCAATAATTACAGTATTGACGCTCGTACCCGAATGCTGCTTGCCTGTCTTTCGCACACGCCTGCGGGCGCGTTCATGGAAGCTGTGTCCTGGAAGCTGGCCATCCAGAGTTCCGAATTGGGAGCTTTGCAGGCTGGCAAGCGACTAGCTGTTGGGTCAATCCTACGGTGGTGGTGTTCGCAAGCCCTGGCAGCCCAGCGTGATCCAGCAAGACTAATAAGCGCAGCTAGAATGTCAGTAAGTAAAACAGCGTATCAAACTTCAAGTCCGGAATTGGGCGTTGGTAGAGCCCAAGGCTAACTTGCTTGCCTGTATCTTTGGCACTTGGTCCGAGCCCAAGGGGAAAAAGAAGTCCGCTAGCAGAGACGGCTCGAAGCCCGAGCTAACAGGCCCGAACCTCGGTCTCTCTCGTATCTTAAACTTCAGAGCACTTGGAAGCTCAGGTCCTCGGACGTGGGGGAGGCTGGAACACGTCCCTGCTTTCTTCCCTGCAATGAATTGAATTTAGGGTCACGTAGAAGTGGCTTTTCTGCATTTGGAACGCTGCAATTCCACCGTCATCCATGGCGCCCTGGTAGCTGTTGCGCGGCGCCGAATCTGCAGTTTCTCCGAGTTGGCCGTCTGCAGCGTACAGTGCACATCCGGATAACCCAGCCTTCGCCAAGCGCAGCAGCAAAATATACAAGAAAGACGCCAAATGCCGTGGCAAAAGAGGTTGCGCGGCGAGCATCCGCAGGCGTAAACATCCTACTCCCTATGCATTTGAGGTGTTGAGGTGCACACAACATACGCAGAAACAAGTCACAAGAATAGTAAAGAATGCTTTGCTCTGCCAAAATGGAGGTCTGCCAGCTGGCCGGTGGAAACAACGATTGCCTCGAGAGGGACCCTGTATATCTGACATCGCAAAACCCCCTGTAACCACTCCCCTAGGAATACAGCTTCGGCTTAAGGTAGTTGTACCATGGCCGTGCCTCGGGAAGTACCAAATGTGCGCTCGCCGCGCTAGGTACCCTGAGCGGACAAATGCTGCCTGCTGTGTCCTGTTCTGGCCCTGTCGTGGCCCTCACTTGCGCTGGAGATACTTGATAGTAGCCTCCAGATGAAAGTACCTCTGGGATAGCCGGTCATTTGGCTACCGCGGGTTGCAGCCCGTCCTATACCACCGCCGCGAGAAGCACGAAGGGCGAAGTAACGTTGTACCTCTCTGGCCACTCAGTGTCCACACATCTTCAGAGCCTCAACTGTGCGTCAGAGCAGGTCGACTTACAAGGCAGGACTTGCCTGACAAGCAACGGAGGGAAGTGACGACATTTGAAAGACAAGGAAGTAAGAAAGAGTTGCTGCTTTGGATGCAAAGAGGCACAGCAGGCTCAAGCCTTGCTCGACACGGGGGGAATCAAGCACCTCAAGGGACCTGGAAGCAACCGCCCGTCAACCTACATTGTCCACCTCCCACAGCGCGAACCGAATCCAACCTACCTTACTCAAAGGCCGCCTGCACGCCAAAAGAGCAGGGAATATTTGAGCCTGGGGTGCCGGGATAACTGACCAGTACCTAGCCATGTACCTAACTCCGAGCGAACCTGGCGGGATGCGCCGCAGGGAAACGGCAGCTGGAGCCACGCCCCCAGGACCCCTTCACGATATACAGTGCTTTACACAGTGCGCTAGTTCCCCGAGGTCCTCCCCTGGGCCCTTTTCGGTGCTAACCTTCCTTCTTCCCACACTGCCACTGCCTCACTCTCTCTCTCTCTCTTCCCATCTCTCCTCCAAGCAGCTGCTGCTTCGCTGGCGTGTTCTTGATGACAATTTGAATTGCTTCACTTCACTCTGTCACTGTCTTCTGTGCGCATACTGAAGAATATGCTTTTGTCGGCCACAAGAAACGCTTTTCTCCTCTTCACTACCTGATCTCTCTTATCTCGCTTGCTCTCTCTCCCTCTCCTTCTGCCCTCCCCCACCAAAAGGAGCGACC
>JADBHU010000198.1:0-31308 GCA_017140155.1 Fusarium devonianum | reverse complement strand
GCATGCTTATCAACCACGTTAGACTCAGTAGTACGTATCCCGTTTCAGACGAGGTCAAGGGCGTTGAAGGTACAACGGCGAAATAACGAGTTGAAGAAGCTGGTCACGAATAATATTCTAACTAGAGCAAAAGTACAAGAGAGAGAGAGAACCCACAGGTTTATAGCAACAGCCATTGTTCTTTCTGCGTCTCAAGTATGCTACCCTTCTCTACCCACCGCTCCTCGAGCCATGTTGCCAACTCCTCATCCTTTGTCGGCAGAGACTCAATGGGGAATCGTCGAGCATGCACGTGGAACATGTACCCCCCCTGGTCACTCAAATCTGGTGCACTCAAAGTCTCCCACATGGACGGTGCCTTTTGGAACGTCCCTTGGTGCTGATAAGCAATGGTAAAGTCGTAAATTGCCTTGACATGTGGCGCTTGTCGGAGATGCTGGACTGTCGCAATAAACCCTTTGGTACGCGGGTAGAGTAGATTCTGAGGTTGTCGCCGATTCGCCAGTTTGCAAAAGTCTATCGACTCCTGATACTTGGCCGCGGTGAAGCGGCTGCCCTCGCTGAAGCTGATCAGCCCTAGCCATGTTGGTCAGTTTCATCTGCGATCGGCGAGGTGCTGCCGGACCACCCCGACAGCCAACAAACTTACAAGTCGGGAAGGCTTTCCGAACCGTGTCGGAGAAGACGCGATCGAGTTCGCCTTTGTCTCTGAGCCAGTTGCGGCTCACCAGAGGCATGCCCATGGCCCAGAGACCCCAGCCCAAGAAGGGGACCAGATGTAGTTGGGCCTTGGCAAAGTAGCGACACCGGCCGAGCATGCCAGCTCGCACGGCCAGCGCCTGGATGAGATAGAAGTCGGACCAGGCGACATGGTTAGCCACAACAATGGCCGACTCGCCGGGCGGCAGAGCGTCACCCGAGAAGGAGATTTGAGCCCCGTTTGCGCCGGTGAAGATGAGCTGTATCCATGCCCACACCGACCGGGCGACATGAGAGGAAGCATCGTAGACGAGGCGCGGGGAAATGAGTCTCAGCGGCAGTAAGAGTGACAGAACAATGTCGGCTAGAAAGAGATAGAGGACCCATGGCGCCGTCAGGGCAATGCCTCGAAGGTGGTTCCGTAGCGAACCGTCTCGAGCCATGGCGACGACTTAAAACGCAGGGCTCCTGGTTCTTGTGGTCTGCCTTTGTGGTGATGCTGTTGCTGTTGTTATTGTTATTGTTGATGATGTTTGATCGCTTTGACAGTCTCTAACCCAGACTTACAGGTGCAATGGATGACGCCATACATTCCCGATGGGGCCATGTTTGGAAGCTGGGTAGCGAAAGTAACTGTCATCATTGGGTGATTGTTGGCGGTCTACCTCGGGTGGGCAAATAACAATTATATCCCTCGAGTATCGGGAGCTTTCTGTCTCACAGTCTTACTAGAGCTTGTAGCATAGGTAATGCGTTGTCTCGTCCCAAGCCTCCCGTCAGCGCGACAACGTCGCAAACACGTTCCTGATGCCCCTCACGCGAAACTCGATGTCTCCATAAATAGCCGGCATCCGATCTATACTTGCTCAAGCACCCAGGAGCTCGGCTATGGCTCTCTTCCCTCTCTCCGAGCCTGCTTCTGACACTAATGATCGTTCCCAGCGCCCGGATATTCTCCTTTCCTGTTGCCGACATGTGTACAGAATTGGTTAGTACACATGTAAATCAGAGTTTTGCTGACAGCGGATGCAAATGTCCGTTCACGGCCGCATTTGGGCTGGCAATGATAGGGCCTAGAACTTTGAATGGAGAATGCGGGGGCTATGTTGATCGGAGACACGGCACAGACACAATCGGTTGCTGCTCGCTTCAAGAAGTGCAGTTTCTAGATTTGCAGCAACTTGTACAATATCGTACTCTTCTCCAATATTGCTTCCCGTTCCTCTTCTTGACCCTCCAGCAAATGATAGTCATCAAAGGTTCAGGTCGTCAATTCCAATGTATAAGTACTAATGTAACCAATCGCAAAGAGGATTCGCACTCCCGAGCCAGAACTTGCCCTGACTAAGCCGTCAATGACATTATCCATTCCGAGGCCATTCCGTGTTTGCAGAATCTCACCCAGGACACCATCATAATCCTTAGCAATCATATCATTGCACCAAGCCCTGGAACCGCTGGCCCAAGAATCTCTGATCCGCCCGTACTGATCAAGAAGGGGCAAGAGTTTGACCTTTTGGCGGCATTGAGCTCCGCGATTGAAGTGCCCCGAAGCCCCTCGGGGCGTACTATATCGAATTAGTCACCAGTGACGACACAGTCAGTCCGTTCCCAGACACGGCGGCTCTAGGAATGACCAAGCCACGCTCCGACGCTGTTTCTCCACGGCGGATGGTGTGAGCATTCGAGCCTCTCGTCCACTTTTCAACCTGAACTATTTCAAATCTAACAAAATCACAGTATCTGGGTGAAGAACGAGGCGCATATTGTAGAGGTGGCCAGCCATGGCTACCCTCAACTCTCACCTCGCTGGCGTAACAGAGCGTTCCTTGTCTACGTCCATGTCACCGGAGCGAGGAATTGCAAGCTCAGAGGACGATCGGGCCGGGGGCTCTTCTCTCGACCCCGAGCTCCTCAAGAATCTCACCGATAGGAAGACAACTCGCGGTAAGGACGCGATCAAGGTCGCCGCAACATAAGATATATAAGGCTGAACCAAAGTATTAGATGGGAACGCGCCCAAGAAGCGAGGACCTAAACCCAACAGCAAGCCTGCTCTTACAAGGCGCCAAGAACTCAACCGTCAAGCACAGCGGTATGTTGAATAAGCCCAAGTAAGGCGCTTATAGCTGACCTTGCGTCTCATCTATCAGGACTCACCGCGAGAGAAAAGAGCTCTATATCAAGGCTCTTGAAGATGAGGTTCTCAGACTCAAAGAGGTTTTTAGCAATGTCTCTCTCGACAGAGGGAGGCTAGCCGACGAGAACAAGCGGCTGCGAGACGCCTTGGCACAGGCTGGACTGCAGTATGGAAGTCCATCCGCTGCCACTAGCGCGACGAGTCACGGCCCGGGTTCCTCCAACACCACCTCTCCTCCCCTTACCTCGCGGTCAACTGCGCCGTCGATTGCCTCACCAGATCAACTACCTCTGGCCTCCAACAAGGCCTACATGTCTGGCCAACAACAGCAACAGCATGACATCCACCGGACCCTGCAGCGGGGAGGGCCCGACATGGAACAAGCTGGCATTGACTTCGTCTTAACGTACGATAACTCCTCTGCGAAGACTACCCAATAATCCTCCCGTGTGATTCGATGCGAGTTGCGTCACGCCCAGGGGTGAGCTTTGGCAAAACATCGTCGTGGTTCAGACTGGCTAACGTGTTCGACGTCGAGGGGGGTTTTAGACTCGAAAAGCCCTGCATGGCGCATATCCAGTACATGATCGAGAGAGCAGCCGAGCCTGATGGTGAGCCTTGTGGGCATGCGCTGATGGCCTCGTGTCCGCCTGATCCGTCTCCGGATTCCCGAGTGGGCTGTCCCTTTGGGAGTTCTCACGTTCCTGTAGATGGCGATGCGGATCAGAAGACGTGGGAGGTTCCCAGGGCTGACCTTGCCACTCTCCTGGATCTCAGCAAGAGGCTGGACCTTGATGGCGAGGTGACTCCCATCATGGCCTGGGGTATGCTTATGTCTCACCCCAGAATCCTAGAGCTTGACGTGGAGGACTTTCGGAAAATGAGCGAGGAGCTCGTCCGGAAGGTCAGGTGTTATGGGTAAGTTTCCATCATGAAGGATGTTGGTTCGGTTGACACTGACTCGGTAAACCAGTTTTGGAGCTGTATTGGAGGAGTTTGAGGTTCGAGACGCCATGGACAGCGTCTTTAGCGGGAAGGATAGCGTGATGTATGGTTAGATGAAATTCTTGGGTTGGTGGTGTTGGCCGCAGGGGGTTCTATTTCGTCTATTGCTGTACACTGGCTGCATTGATACCATGATTAATTGTGTACCTAGATTTGGGTTATTAGAAAGCACCTAATACTACTAGTAGGTAAAGCCCTGTTTCTTTATTAAGTCTTTCGCCCCCATAGAATCGGTACATAACGCAGTGTTTCGCCAACTACGCATGTGGTGAGACAGAAGCAAGAAGAGGGAAACCGGTGCTTACTCTGCTCCCAGTGTTCTTGGAGACTGGGCAATATTATTTAATATGAGTATTATCGAAGAACACACTGTTCACGACCATGAGTTGGTTGTCGATTCTCAACCTACCCTATCACAGCATGTCCGAGACCTGGAGGATCGGCCAACCGCTGTGGCTAAGTGGCTGAAGCGCACAATCTGCCGCGGGGCTTGGGTTTTTTTTCGTGCCCCACACTCCACCCCACCACAAATTCATCGTGGACGTCCAAATTCTAGCATCGCCGTGAAGCAAACGACGCAACTCCTCGCACTCCCCCACCTCGCTCCGATCCGACTCGATTTCGCCCACGCGCCCGAGCACGCGCAAAGAAGTCGAAAACAATCGTCAACATGGCGGACTCTCTCGACTATACTCAGATCTGCCAAAGCTGCCCCGCCGGCGATGGCTGGGGCCCGGCCGTCACCACCGAGACGACCCTCAACGGCGTCCCCTATGCGCCCTTCTCCAAGGGCGACAAGCTGGGCCGCATGGCCGACTGGACAACCGAGGGCAAGGACCGCGAGCGCGGCGGACGAGCGCAATACAACAGGAATTACCGGGGTAGGTTCTATCGGTTGATGTTGAAGAGACATTTGCTCACCATTAACCCCCCCGCACAGATCAGCAAGTCTACGGTGCCAGCCACGCCATCACCTTCAACGCTCCTCAGGCCGAGGACGAATCCACCTTCTCCGTCGTCAGCAACGTCCGAGATTCTGCCAAGACAAGATACGGTCGCGGTGCCGTCTTCACCCGTGGCCGTGGCCAGCGCGGTGGCCAGGCCAGCGGCCGTGGTGGACGACAAACGCTGCAGAGGGGCGGCGGCGGCGGCCCCGGTGGCCGAGGGGGCTACGGCGGTTACGACCGGGGCGGTCGACCCAACCAGGGCGGTCGTGGCGGCCGCCGTTTCGGCTGGAAGGACTGGGACAAGCCTGCTCGCAACCGTGATGCCAGCGTCAACGTCAAGGCCGAGTGGAAGCTGCTGGAGGAGATTGACTTCAATCGTCTGGCTAAGCTAAACCTCGAGACTGACGACGGCGAGGACATTGACGATTACGGTTTCCTCTACCCCTACGATCGCTCCTACGACAAGCAGCCCGTCAAGGGTGCCGAGCGCAAGCTCACCCCCATCGACCGGGCCGCCTACAACGTCACCACCTCTTCCGATCCCATCATCCAGGAGCTCGCCGACAAGGACGAGGCCACCATCTTCGCCACCGACAGCATTCTCTCCATGCTCATGTGCTCGCCTCGCTCGGTGTACCCCTGGGATATCGTCATCTCGCGGCAGGGCAACAAGGTCTTCCTGGACAAGCGCGATAATGCCGCTCTGGACATGGTGACTGTCAACGAGAATGCCGCCGACGCTCCCCTTGACGCTGCCGACGGCAGCAAGGACACCATCAACCAGCCCAACGCCCTCGCCGAGGAGGCCACCTACATCAACCACAACTTCGCCAACCAGGTTGTAGCGGAGAACGAGTCAGCCAAGGTCTCGATGGCCCACGGCAACCCCTTCTACAACTCGTCTGAGGATACCGACCCCCCTGCCAGCAAGGCCTACAAGTACCGACGCTTCGATCTGTCGACCAACGACGAGGAGCCCGTGCGCCTGGTTGTGCGAACCGAGGTGGACGCCGTCCAGCGGAACGCCATCAGCGGCGAGGACCAGCACGTCAGCATCCACGCCCTCAACGAGTTTGACAGCAAGGCTCAGGGCAGCGGTGGTGCGCTTGACTGGCGAAGCAAGCTGGTCACCCAGCGTGGTGCCGTTGTCGCTACTGAGATGAAGAACAACAGCTGCAAGCTCGCCCGATGGACAGTACAGAGCATCCTGGCCAAGGCCGACGTGATGAAGCTTGGGTATGTTTCCCCCATTTTCCCAGACTGTCGATAATGAAGAACGCAAGCTGACCAAGATTTAGATTCGTCTCCCGTATCACTCCCCGCTCCAACGACAAGCACGTCGTCCTTGGCGTTGTCGGCTGGAAGCCTCGTGACTTTGCCAACCAGATGAACCTGTCGCTATCCAACGGCTGGGGTATCGTCCGTACCATCGCCGACATGTGCATTAACAGCACCGACGAGGATGCCAAGTTTGTCCTTGTCAAGGACCCCAACAAGTCCATCCTCCGCCTGTACGAGGTGCCCGTTGGCAGCTTCGATGACGACTACGAGGAGGAGGCCGAGGAACCCCAGGGTGAGGAGGACGAGCAGTAGATATAAGGCTGAGCTTTGTGGATATTGATTTTTCATGACGACGGGAGAAACGAGAGGGACAAGGAATAAAAGGGCCGAGATTGCAGGTATTCCCATGCTCTAATGATTTGAAGCAGTGGATGCGGTCTCAGCGGATCCTACCTACTATGTAAGGTTTCGGTTGCGGTTGCATTTGTAACCTGGCATGAAAAGAATACGCGATTACTTTCAGATATGAATGAATGTGATAAGACTACCCGTGTCCTGACATGCCGGATCCTTCTGAAGCACTGGAGGTTGAAATGCACCGATTTTGATAGTGGCCCTGGCCGCTCTGGGCCGTATGGCTCGTATGGGGTTTTACATAGTATAATGGGCTGCTGGTCGAATCGTCCAAGTCTGTGGGGATATAAAACGTTCATATTCCACGACTGCGGCATGACTGACTGACATTCGATGCTGCGCTACTCCACCAAGATGCTGCGTTGGAAGAGGGTACCCACGTGACCTGCTGGGTCATCTTGGCAAGTTCCTTTGATTTGCGTCCGACCGTGGACGTGCCCAATCAGCTGGGGCAAGGATTCGATCTAAGAGTCGCTTGAAGGTGGGCTCCTCGGTAAGAACGGCAGCACGGCACGGCCAACACGCGATTGTCCCAGGCCGAGTTCACCGAAAACAAATACATGGGTTTCTCTTCCGATCCATCTGCCGGCAGCGATAGCAGTTTGTAGGTTGACTTCACCCTCGAACTGATCCCATAAAATAAGTAGGTACTGTACCTTGCCTCAAAATTTCCAGTGGTGCCCAGATTCGATACAGTATGCCAGTATGCCAGTGTCGCCTTTGGTGACTGATGACCGACCATGCCGGGTTCTGCAGAATGACAGATTGGGCGCCTTCTAGGGCGTTGCATCGTGGAGAAGCGACAGGAGGGCGTAGGTTCCATCGGGCATAGCCACGCCCGAGGGGGAGCTTCCCAAGCTCCCCAAGCGTTATCCCCACCTTGGCCAATGCCGAGTGTCGCAAGCTCGCCCGTGACTTTTCGGGCTCGCTTCAGATCGCCGCTGGCGCATCGCTCATCCGCCTCTACCGTTTTACCTCCTCTCTTTGACGCATCTTGCAGATCTTGGACTAATCGCTGGCTCCTGTATTCGAATCTTCTTAGCTCCCTCATCCATATTTCAGCGCATCTCGCATAGCGCATTCATAGTCACCATGTCGGCCCAGGATTACTACGGTGGCGGCGGCGGCGGCGGCGGCGGCGGCGGCGGCTATCCCCAGCACCCCCAGCCAGTAAGTCAACAAGAGGCAGCATCAGGAGTCCCTCATCGCCTTGATCGCATGGCTGACATACTCCTTCAACAGTCATACGGCCCCCCGCAAGGCCAGTACGGCCCTCCCCAAGGCCAGTATGGCCCTCCTCAGGGACAGTACTACGGCCCGCCCCAAGGCCAGGCGCCCATGCAATACCAACAGGCACCGCCGCCTCAGCAGCAGCAGGGCGGCGGCAAAGGCGGCGGCGGCGGTTGCTTGGCCGGCTGTCTCGCAGCTCTTTGCTGTTGCTGCGCTTGCGAGGAAGGATGTGAATGCTGGTAAGAAATGCCCCATCCTGCATTGCCATGTCTCCGTTGCTCGTACGATGAGAGGTTGCTGACTCTGGCTTCTTTGCGGCCCTCTAGTCTCGAATGTTGCGAATGCCTCTTCTAAGCTTGTAGACAGCGGGAGGAGTAGCCATGCCAAGGCCCCAAGACTGCTCAACTAGGCCCGTCGAGATCCAACATATCTGAACCCCGTCACGGCATTGATACGCGTGCCAAGCGCCGCTCGAATTAAATATGTGGTAGCGGACACCCACTTTATTGGCATGTCCGCTGTTGGGGATAGAAGTACCAGGGTTCGAGGCGGATTCTGCGAAGGAGAAATAATGGCGGGATGTGCGACATGCAAGAGACCCTTGATCGTCTGAGCGTCAAGACATGTCTGGGGAACATTCAACACCACAGAGCGGACGGGATTTTCCACCGGTGGAAACCAGTGCAGTAGCATCTTTTGTTCCAAACGATGGAACTCGATATACCTATTTCTTCAATGTGCATGAGTCATAATTTCAAAACAAAACGAGTTCAACCGCATATGAGCTGTCCCATGCAATTTTGATGGCTTGCTTGATCTTAGATTTCGTCACTAAAGCTTTTCCGTCTCCAAAAGGTTTCCTCGTTCATTGCGCTCGATAACTGCTGAAAACTATCTGCCACATTTACTGGTCGAGCTGCACGTAATTGGCAGGGAAAAGACCCGACTGTCCAGCGTAGTGACCAAACCACCAATCCTCGTCAGGGAACTCCAGGTTGGTAACTGTTGCGTCCTCGGGGAAGCTCAATTCTGTATCGCTGTTAGCCTTCTGCAGCAAGTCCAAAGTGAAAGATCATGCATACCGTTATCTTCCGCGGCCTCGTAATCATAGAGCGCCGTAGCCGTGTGTCCGGCATCCGCGGGAGCGCCAGCCGGGGCGGGGGGCTCCGGCTCGGGCTCTGCCGCAGGAACAGGAGGAGGCGGCGGTTGCGAGGCTGCCGCTTCAGCAGGCTCGTCGTCATCCGCAAGCTCAACATAATTGCTGGGGAAGAGACCGCTCTCGCCCCGCGAGTTGGTGCCCATCCACCAGTCCTCATCTACCATTTGAATGTTGGTGACGTAGTCACCCTCGACCAGGTCGATCTCATTGTCTTCAGCCTTTTCGTAGTCATACTGAATCACAGCGCGGTAGCCGCCCTGAGCCTCGTGAGCCGGTTCAGCAGCGGGTTCAGGGGCAGGTACAGGAGCACGAGCGGGCTCCGGCTCCGGCTCGGACTCGGGCTCGGGTTCAAGAGCGTGAGCAGCAGCAGCGGCACCCGCGCCGGCAGCGACTCCGACAGCAACGCCACCAGCAACGCCACCAGCGGCTCGAGCTGATTTAGATGCCTCCTTGTCATCAGACAAGTCTTCCTCTTTGGGCACGTCGATCTGGCTGGGGTGGACTGGTGGCGGCGCGCGCTGCTCGGGCGGAGTTCCAACAGTAGGCACTGATCCGCGGCTGACAGGAACGGCGATGCGAGCAGGCGAAGCAGATCGCTCTCGCTCTGCAGCCGTCTGATAAGCCGCAGGGTCCTCGCGCTCGTCGTCCTCCTCCTCACCTGGAGGCGCGCCTCGGCTGGGCAATCCCGGAAGCGCAAAGCCTCCAGAAGGTCGGGAGCTATCAGGAACGGGTGGTGGCGAGAAGGAATCGTCCTCCGCGGGACGCGCAGCGTGAGGAGGCGGCGCTCCAGCGCCGATAGGAGCAGTATCTTTGAATCGATCTCGCAAAGCAGACACACCGCTTGGGGACGCCGGCGTCTCCTCAGCCTCGCCTGTGTTCTGCTCGCTCACTTGTCCGGGGACACCACGGCCATAATCTCCGGTCTGTACCGGAGCCCAACTCTTGCCGGCATAGCCACTCTGCCAGCCACTTCCACTCGTCTGAGCCTGGATAGCAGGCGTGCTGCCAGCAGGCGTGGCTGCGCTCGCAACGTCACCGCCCTTCTCCCTGGCCTTTCGCTCAGCCCAGAGCTGCGCAGGAGTCTTGCCGCCTTGGTCTGCAAAGGTACGGCTTGCAGCGCCAACAGGAGGAGCTGAAGGGGCAGATGGGCCCCCAAAGCCCAGACTACCGGGAGTGGGAGCCTTGGTTCCCGAGAAGTTTGCTGCTCCTGCGAACTTGTTGGCAACCTTGGGCTTGGGAAGCGATGTCAAACGCTCAGACGGAGCAGGTTGAGAGAAAGCTGCCATGCGCTCGGAAACCGGTCGCGTCTCGGTCTCAGTCTCTTCTTCGACCTCCTGAGAAGGCTTCTGCGCCTTGGCTCGGATTGCTGCAATGTCAACCTTTCCAACAGGCTCATAGGATCCCTTGACAGGAGTCGGCCGATCGTCTTGTTTCTTTTGCGCCTGGGCGCGAATTGCTGCGATATCAACCTTACCGATGGGTTGGTAGCCGCCCCTGACCACGTTGTCCGAGGTGTCGTTTCGCGGGACGGCATCGCTACCGCTGGTTGATGCTGTGGGCTGCTTGCTGAGATCGGCAATGTTGACCTTGGTGGGCTTATAAGCCGATTCGACCTTCTCGATCTGATTTCTAGTAACAGGGGGGGCATCAGCACCCCAGCCGTCCTCGTCAACGTTATCGTCCCTCTTGGATCGAGCGGCGACGAGAGGGTTGACGCGGCTGGATGTTGTTGGGGTGAAGACAGGCTTCGATTTGACAGGCGGAGGTGCGGCAGCGCGGGGGCCTTGAGAGCTTCCTGCCGAGTACTTGCTGCCGGATGCATCGGCCACCTTTCGCATGATGGAGTCGACTTCGAGGTCACTGTCGGAGCGGGCTGTGATCTGAACATGGTATCCGTGAAGGACCTTGGAAACGGCAGCCAGGTGGCTGGTAAAGTACCCCTTGGTTCGCTCGGGAACACCCCCTCCGCACCAAGCGATCAAGACGCTCTTGGGTAGGCCACTGTTGGGGTCCTTGACCTTTACGAATGCGAACTGGATGCGACCTTCGCTAAAGTCCTCAATAAGGTCAGCGAGCTCGCCGTCTGTGAGATGTGTCAGTAACCCGGCGCGCGAGGGGGGGCTGTTGTGCTGTCCGGAGGCATACCGCCAGTGCTTTGGACCTTGAGGATGCTCTCCTTGGCGCCGCTGTCTTGGAACGCATTCAGGAGAGGGGCCTGCACAGAGAAGAGGGCCCAGTGAGCGTAGGTAGGAGAGTCGGACGATGGCGGGGGGCCGCTGACAACGCCATTGTAGCTGCTCTTTATGGAAGGGCCGTTTATCGAGAGGTTCAGAGACGCCATCGTTGTGAGATTTGAGAGATGACGGGAGGAGGTTTGAAGCTGACGAAGTTGGGTGACGGGGGGTTGGGGGGTGACGTTGACACCTATTTAGTTGCTCTGGCGGCGAGGAGCTCCACCTGAGCAGAGGCGGCGGAGGATCCGGAGGCGGAGTAGAGGAAGACGGAGGACGAAGCTTCAAGTTAAGAATAAAAGGTCCTAGAAGCTGGTATTCTACTGTGTACTGCAGCGCTGTAGAATTTGCTGATTGCCAGGGGTTGGGAACAGGTTGCGAAGCTGGAAACTCGAAGATGGCGATGGGGGACTCTTGAGAGGAAGTGGATTCTTGAGTGTGGCTGATGATGTACGTATGTATGTAGCTTTCCTTCTTCTATCGCCTACCGTAGTACTTTACAGGGCAAGACTGGGTGCCCAACTCAGGTAAGGTACCTGACGGTGTGGGCTGAGCGCGGGGTCTTGCTGGGACAGGAAATCAGCAGGCTAATTAGCATCCATGATACATCTGGCCATGGAGAAGAAGAATGCCTCTCAGCATTTCTATCGGTCAATATCCTTCTACAGTATTCTTGGTAGGGAATTGATGAATCCGAAACGGTCACACTCGCCCTGTCTCTCTCCCTCTGTCCACCAACCCATATGTACAGGCCTATTTTTGTCCTTACTGAACTTGCCAGGAGTTGGAAGAGCTTGGAGCCGCGTAGAAGCATAGGATCTCCGGGTTGAACATGACGCCCCGGATCCGATGATGTATTTAACGGGGCTCGACAGGACAGGACATACCGTAGGTAGTTACTGAGCTGACAGAAAGCATCGCACACTCTGCCTCCGATGACCCCTGCTCAACTGACCCTAGTTTTATCTCATCCACTCGGCGCTGGCCCCGTTATGTACGTGAAGAATTGAAATGACGCAAGTGGTGCACCAGAACTCGCACCATAATTGCCCCCGTCTGTAACTTACCGGCTACGCGATTACCCCGCCAAAGACTCGAGCATTTCCCTTGCCAACCTTTTTGACGGCATGGATCGACGCCTACTCCAACCACAACCATTCTTTTTTCCTTATCAGATCTAAACCTTCACTTTGATTTGCTCAACGCCAAACCCTCCAACACCTCGCAAAATCACCCATAATGTCAACCATCACCGAGGTTACCACCATCCCTGAGTGGGAGCAGGTGCTGAACTCTGCTCCTCCCACGGCCCTCGTCATCGCCTCCTTCCACGCCCCTTGGGCGGCGCCCTGCGCGCAGATGGCTACGGTTCTGTCGACGCTCGCCTCCGAATACCCAGTGACCGACCCGCCCACAACCAAGTGGGTGTCTATCAATGCAGAGGAGCTGAGCGACCTTAGCGAGACATACGATGTTACTGCCGTGCCATTCCTTGTCCTCTTGAGAAACCGCGAGGTTGTCGATACTGTCAGCGGCAGTAGCGCTGTCAAGGTCCGAACGGCGATCGAGACACAAGCGAAGCAGTCAGGCCAGGAAGCGGCGACAACCAATGCCCCCAACGGCGTGGACCAGGACAACACGCCCGCCGAGGAGCAGGACCCCGAGAAGAAGAAGGAGGAGTTGTTTAAGCGTCTGGGTGATCTCGTCAAGGCCGCACCAGTCATGCTTTTCATGAAGGGCACGCCTAGCTCCCCTCAGTGCGGCTTCTCGCGCCAGTTGGTGGGCCTCTTGCGTGACAACTCGGTCAAATATGGCTTCTTCAACATCCTGGCCGACGACGAGGTCCGGCAAGGTCTCAAGGAGTTTGCCGACTGGCCCACATACCCTCAGCTCTGGATCGACGGCGAGCTTGTTGGCGGACTGGACATTGTGAGTTTCTGCCGGCAATCCATCTCTTGATACAATACTGACAGATCTACAGGTCAAGGAGGAGATTGGCAACGACGAGAACTTCTTCAAGGCATACAGCGTGAGCGCTCCCGCTGATGCGGCCGCTTGAAATGCAACAATTTACGAAAACTTTATGCGCGTCCTTATTGCCTCGGCGTGAATGTGGCCCCTGCGAGTGCTGTACATACTGAGTCGCTCAGTCGCTCAGTCGCGAGTGGGAACTCGACCTTCGAGTGACGGGCTGCAGCAGCGCAATATCCACAACGTATCTAACGGTAATATTTGGTGAGGAGTGGCAAGGTCTTGAAACCAGACTTGCGAGCGCATGGAATGAGGGATGAGGGAAAAGAATTACAAGGTCAAGCTGTGAAGTCCGTGGTGCAAATGGTTGTATGACTCCAAGCAGCACCAACCCCGACTTTTCGGCAGGCCAATCACAGAATTTTGATGGTCTGGAATCATCTGTTCTCGGATATTCAACCATCTGTCGCCTTGAAGCAGACGGCGAATTGGGTTCTTGTCGTCCGTACCCGAAAGTGGCCAAGAGCTCTTTACTTGGGGGAGAAGCAGATGGAATAACGAGAAATGAATGATCCCGCAATGATAAATACGTCATGCGACAAGCCTAGGCCCGATTTCGCCCTGAGGGTGGTGGTTGTTGAAAGCGCCCGTTGCTTGTGAGAACCCCGTAATTGAATACCTAACAAGGTGCCGAATGAAATGATCGCCTGGCCTCGACCCAGGGATGGGCAAGGTTGAGGCGGCCGGCCACAGGGGATCGCTGAGTGACAGGCGCTGACAAATCCCGGCGATAATCGAGGCCCGTCCCCGAAATCCGATGCACGTCTCCGTTCTCTTGCTTAGGACGATGGAACTAAAAACGAATGACTCACAAGCTAGATGCGGTAATGGATACAGCAGATCGTGGGTCTTTTGTCGGGCATTGAGAGTACGGCTGAGCTAAGCCCTTAGAATCTAGAGCTTAGAAAAGGTTGCTTAGAAGCACATCATGTTTTATACAGTTGCCTGCTTGGGGCGATGATTAAGGCGTAACTCAATCCGCTGCGGGGGTCAGCTCAACTTGAAGGTATTCGATACTTGAGATATACGTAGGCCGTGCTAGGAGTATCATTTTACATGTTGAGGAAGAATCAACCTTTTCGAAAACGGCGACACGAGTCAGCATAGCGGGAGTCGTCATGGGTTAACTCACAGGGATCTAGTCTATCTAATACAGTGCCTAGCCTACAGGGACCATCAAGGACACCCTGAAACGGCTTCTTGTGCGCTACTGTAGGCAGCATGGGGCATACGTACTGTACTCTCAGCTCAACTGGACTCATCTCAAGCCGGCATCACAGAGCCTTCGTCGTCGGCCACGGCGGGTCCTTTGCCGATTCCCGTCCCAACTCACTGCAGGTCTCATGAACTAAGCCACAAGCTTCCAATGAGGTCGAATGTGACCAAAGCCCCCTTGTGAATCGACCCCACCATCCGAGGCTACTCGATACGCGCGTAGCCTCTACGGGCTGAGATGGTGTAACTATCTTCTGTCGCATTCGATAAGGCTGATGCTGATGGGCAAGTCAGAAAAGCCCAGCCCGTTTCCTGCGTCGCCTTGTGCTCTTCTCTTTCCCCTCCAAAATAACCTCAAGTGAAAAGGGACCGGACTTCCCGACCCCTCCCACTCGATATTTGTCTGACTGATCTCCCTGGTTAGGCCATGCTTACTATTATTACATCCTGTACTGAGCCACGCACCTCTCGCCATCCATCCGTCGACCGACCATCCCACAACTTTGCTGAGTGAGCGTAGCGATCGATTACTGAGCTTACTCAAACTTTACCGCCGCTTCCCACCGTTGCTTTCTAAATTTTTGCCATCGCGCCTATTGCCTCGCTGTTGCTCCGGTTCCGTCCAAACCGCCAATGCGCGGCGTCTATAGCCCTCTCGCGTTTTAGTGTACACCGCGACTCCGAGCTCTCCCAATTTTCAGCGCCTTGGGGCCAAAGTTGCACATTCTGGACAGCAACCTATCGTCGATCTGCGCTGTGGGATGAGACCGAGGACTGTGTCATCTACGTGTAACTGTAAAGGCGTGCAGATACTTTGGAGGAGAGGCAACCCCCGTCAAGGCAAAACTTGCTGCCTAATAGTGAGCTCAACCCTTGGGGCGACTCGGCATTAGTTGCTTGAGCCGCAATCGCCGGAGCACCAAAGAATTGTCCAACGGGATCGTCGCGCTGCGGCAGTGTTCTGGAACTTCGTTGGACGTCCGGGGTCTGCGGTCTCTTGGTCTCTAGGCCTGCACACATCGTCGAAGGAGGTCAGCCGTCATCTCGCCCGGTGCGGGCGGAGCTTGGTGAAGCTTCAATATATCTTGAAGCCGGCTCCCTGGAGTTGACCAGCTTACGTCTTGTCTTTTCGTCAACCCTTGACGTCGAACCGCCCCCTTCATTTGTCGAGACGGCTCGTCTCACTCCCCCTTCTTGACAATGACTCCTACACCTCCCTCAACCAACTCCTCCCAAGGAGGTCGCTCCCCCGAGGAGCAGTTCCGCGTTGTGAGAAAGAGGAATCGCGTGCCTCTGAGCTGCTACCCTTGTAGGACGCGCAAGTATGTTGACCTCTGAGCCCAGCTTACGCATGTATACTAACTTTGTCAACAGATTGTAAGCCAGGACGAAACACACAGAGTGTCGGTTCTTTCACTAACTGCCGTGGCAGAAAATGTGACAGAAGTCACCCTTGCAGTAACTGTACAAAGCGTGAGGGCATGGGCACTTCGTCCTGCTCTTACGCTACACCAGCTTCTCGCAAGAAGAGCCAAAGTCAAGGGGACTCGACTCCAGATGACATGCAGAATCGTATTGACCGTTTAGAAGGCCTAGTTCTTTCATTGATGCACGGAGGCGCTAATGTAGACGCTGCATCCGCCGCCGCCGCAGCATCCGCGGCAACGACACAATCAACCACCGACAGCGGATCGTCTGCCAAAACTGGCGGAGGGGACGAAGCCGCCATGGCTGACGACGACGATGAGGGCGAAGAGAACAGCGACGAAGAGGATGGCTTGGCTACGTCGTTGGGCTTCTTGAAGGTCGATACGGACAAGGGAAAGTCCCTATATGTTGGACAAGAACACTGGCATACCATTCTCGCAGACATCTCAGAGGTCAAAAACTATTTCACCTCTCATAAAAAAGAGCTGGAAACGAGCTACGAGCGGGTCAGGTTATCAAAGCCCATGGCCGCGCGAGAAGGGCCTACGCTCATACTGGGAGCTCTTCCCGCGTCGGAGATTGAGTTACGGGCTGAACTCCCTCCCAAGTCTGCTATCATGACGCTTTGCAGTCGGTACTTTAACTCGATGGATAATGCGGTCAACATCATCCATGGACCAACTTTTCAACAGCAGCTACGAAGCCACTGGCAGGATCCTTCAAAGACGCCCGTCATGTGGCTTGGCCTCCTTTATTCAGTACTCTGCCTCGCAATGCTGAGCTACCACAAAGTTGGGGATGAGCCTCCGGAATGGAAAGGCCGAACGCTCGAGCTGGCGGCTGAATACCGACTGCGGACAGTACAGTGTCTGGTCAAATCAGACTACACAAAGCCTGTCGAGTACACGGTGGAAACCATGATTCTCTACGTCCTTGGAGAGTACTCGGCTCGCTGGGATGCAGATTTGGGCCTATGGTTGATCGTGTCGCTGATTACTCGAATCTCATTCCGCATGGGGTACCACAGAGACGCCAAGTGGTTCCCCTCTCTCACCCCTTTCCAAGCTGTAAGTTGCACCTCCGGAGAGTTTGCCCCTACTTGGAGTCACAACAGTTCTTGCTGACCGAGTTCCAGGAAATGAGACGGCGAACGTGGGCGCTGGTTCGCATGTGCGATGTCATATTCTCGCATCAAGTGTCCTTACCCAGTATGATTTATGGACACGATTGTGACACGCAGTTGCCTAATAACATATTCGACGATGAGTTTCACCCAGGCATTAAAGAGCTGCCACCATCGCGTCCCCCGGTAGAGCCGACCCCGATTGCGTACATGATTGCCAAGTCAAGATTGTGTAACGAGCTAGGAAACATTCTCCAGGCTACGAATCAAGTGGGCAAGCATGTTCCGTATGACGAGATCATTCGGTTTGATGCGAAGCTACGGCAGATCATGCAAGAGTTGCCTCCGCATCTGAAATTAACCCCTTTGGAGGGATCCCACGATCCGGTGACGTTGATTATTGCCAGATTCAACATTGAGATTCTGTACCAGAAAATCCTTTGCTTGCTTCACCGCAAATACCTTCCAAGGGCACGGCAAAGCTCCAGGTATGCCCATTCTCGAAGAGCAGCTATCGAAGCATCTATGACGGCACTGAACCACCTCGCTGTCCTGCACCGCGAGTCGCAACCAAACGGGAGATTGCGGTCAGTGAGTTGGTATGTGAAGTCGACTGCCACCAAGGACTTCACGCTCCCTGCCATGCTCATCATCCTGGATCTGCATTTCGACAATATCGCATCGCGAACGTCGCCATCGCAGGATAACGGGGCTTCCCTGTGGCCCGCAGAGCAGAGGGCTAAGATGATTGGCAGTCTGGAAACATGTAGAGAAATCTGGAAGGCACAAGCCGACACATCTATGGAAGCATTCAAAGCGAGCAAGATTATCGAAATCATGCTGGACAAGATCCAGAATCCCATGTCGGCTGCTGCGGACCAGTCAGGCATGCAGTCAGAGGCGATGCCCGGCTTGACGGCGAGCCTCAAGAACTACTCGTCGCCGGCTTTGGCTCCGGGTCTCATCTCTCCCAACAGCATGCCAGAGTTCAACAGCGGAATCAACCTCTTCCCGACGCCAAACACGGCGCCTTTCGTGGGTATGGACTTCAGCACGCCTGCTCTGGGAGGCGTTGACTTCCAGACGGACGGGTTTGGCGGTGCAGGCCCAGCTTCTCCATTCTCCTCCATGTTTGCAAACATGAGTTCGGGGGCGGATGCTGCGGTCGACATGTCCGCCACTTTCGACTGGGTAAGTTTGGCCCCCTACTGGAACGCTGGATGATTGCCACTAACAAATGAACCAGAATGCCTTTGAGAACTACACCCAGATGGCCAACTGGGGAGCAGACCAGAGCTTCCAGATCTATGGGGCTGGAGGGGATCAGTCATCCCCTGACCAATCCTCGACAGGCGGACGCACAGGTAGCTCATCGGATCCTGCAGCTAGAGGCAGCAGGGCGGGAGAAGACCTGAACATGCAGTGATAGAGCGAGGGTAGTAGGTGTACACTATGTAGTTGGGACTCGCATCTCAGGTTGCGACTTGGGAGTTATAGTGGGATATAAAAAGCAATCAACACTCAATTTTAAAGCGAACTAACTCACAACTCACTTTCCCCTAAAAACATGCCCGCCTGTAGGCGTTGGTTCTTGCTGTAAGTCAGGCTACCTACAGCCTGCTACAGGTAGGTAGGTACCTTAAGGTACCTAGGCTGTGGTAAGTCGGGGAGATTGCTTAGTCATCTAGGATTCTAACCGTTAAGGGTGGATCCTGCAAGCAGCCAAGCTTTTATCGATTATACAACTCTTGATCTGCATAACGTGCACGCATCAACGCGCTTCTCCCTCCTGTTTCTCCAACATATCTCATCACCTTCATTGCAAACAAGAAAGGGAATGTGAAGGCATAAGTCGATGACTGACTCCCTCATCTTGTTTGCATTTGAGCTGCAACGAGAGTCCCTTCTTCGTTGTTTTGCGCCTCTCCCCTGACAAGTGTTATCTACCTTTCTCCCATGCTTGCAGCTCCTTCAGCAAGCTTCTCTCCGTCCCTTTCCCTCCAGCTCGCTACACTGATGTAGCGCCTCTGCGAACCTATGTCTCCCCTCACGCAAGATATGGGGGCCCAATCCCCAGATGTGACGCTCACCCAGGCAGCTCCGGACGTTGGTGGCTGCATTCATAGCGCCGAGGTCGAGATGGCTAGCAATCCAGACAGCGAGCTTTCAGACGCCTCTAGTTACGACCCTGCTGCATCTCTATTTGACGGCATTCATCAGTCTAGTGGTATGTCCGACAAGAAGCGGAAAGCACCGGGGTTCATGCATCCTGAACAGCCTGATACTGTGAAAAAGGTGAGACTCCAGAACGGCGGACTGGTAGGCTCTGTGGTAGATCGAGCCAAGCAGCTCCCAGCAAGAACATGGCAACATATCTTCACTTTTCTTCCGCCCAGAGACCTGGGTCGTTTGTTGTCTGTCAACAAACTTTTCCGTACCTTCCTCAGTCCATCCTCTTCCACCTCTTCTCCTCTCCATCAGAAGCCGGACTCAATCTGGCAAGCTTCGAGGCGGCTATTCTGGCCCCGTATGCCCGCTCCTTTGAAGGGAAAGTCCGAATTACAAATGTGGCGACTTGTTTGCTCCACAACCTGTCAGTTTTGCGGCTCAAAGTGTGAATTGCAGCCTTTGGCTGAGGCCGACGAGTGGCCTCGTGGACCCGGCGCCAAGGGCGTCTCCCCCATATTCCCATTTTGTGTCTGCACCTGTGGAATCTGTTTGATAAAGAAAAGTACCAAGGCAAGTATTATCTGTGTCTTCATGGGTATATATCTAACATCCTACCAGGAAATTGACCTCCTCCTGTCATCTACAGTACCTTCACTCCTTCTCCCAGCTCTTCCCCCAGTACTGGTGACGCAACAAATGCATCTCGTGTCTCCTCGGGCCTTGCAGGATGGCGTTCTTCCTCCAGGTACACAGGTGACGAAGTTCTTTTGGTCGGAGCATATTGAGCAGATCAAAAATGAATTTGATCAGGTTAAGCTACTAGGTTCTGCGGCTGCCGAGGAGTGGATTAAAGGCCTCGAAATTCGAGGCAAGCAGGCTTTGGTTGACGCCTCCCGTTGGGAGAAATGGGACTTATCAGGAGGGCTACGTCAAGTGAGGCTGTCTTTGGGCCCTCCGAAACCTCTCCCGACTACAACAGACAAAGCGGCACCCTGCGTCGATGTCTCTCCCCCCAAGCCTTTTGATACCCAGCCTGTGCCAAAATCCGATCTTCGTCATGACCAGCAGCAAGATCGAAAGTCGAACATAGATAGGATACCTGGGCTTACAGCGAGGCCGGACGCTACCCAGGAGCAACCGCGAGTTCCAGGGCAGCAGAAACGTACCAAGGAGGAAGTAACACAGCTCAAGGCTCAGAGGCGTGCCGACATCGAGCGTCGCGCCATGCTCCTTGACCCTCCGTTGACAGCAAACGTCCTGGCCCACATTCCGTCTTTTCAAGCAGCTCTTCAACTCATCACTCCGCTTGACGACAACGCCTGGGAACTCCTCAAGCCGCGTCTTCTCGCTCAGAAGAATGCCGCTGAGGCGAGGGAGAAGCAAAGCACAATCAGTACTCGGCCTATACAAGACAGCGCCGTTCCACAGCAGAATGGGAAGAAGCCGGCTAGGGAACCGAGAGAAGTCCCTGACCAGGAGTGGGACGAGGTCCAGGGTCCTGTTCGGGCGCGCATATCAGCGTATGCAGATGAGGGCATTAAGGGGTGGAATAACGGCGAAAGTCTCAAGAAGAAGAACAGCCCGCAATTTGCAGCGGATGTTTTACTTTACATTCGGAAGAGATTCTACGCTGAAGTAGCCAAGGATGCCGCTGCAGCTATTGCTGCAGGAAAGCCGCCGATTGTCGAGCCTCCAGAAGGACCTTGGACCCAGAAGCTGACGTTGGAGAACATGAAATGGGTTTTCGATATGAAAGTTAAGCCACACACAGAGGATTTCCGGAAAGAGCTGTTCCTTTGCAGCGCTTGTGAAGGAAGCCCAAAATTCTTCGGATTTGAGGGCGTGATTCAGCATTATGCAGCCAAGCATACGAGTGCCCTTAGTCTGGGCAACATCGTTGTTCACTGGCGGGCAGAGTGGCCAGATGTGCCTCCATTCAGCCCTGAGCCAAGGGCTGTGGAAGCCGCCCACTACGGAAGTGCTCCAAACTATTCACTTCCACCTGCTGGCGTTCCGCCTTCACAAGGGTACTCGGGCTACCAACCTGGCCCGACAGGATATGGCCTTCCTGGCTACGGAGCACCAGCACCAGCACCACTACCACCACCATTGACACTATACAGCTCTGTCCCGCCCGCAAACTCCTTTGTACAAGCTGGATCTCATGGTTACGGAACACCTTATTCTGCAACCTACGCGGACGGCGCGGCGTATGCTTCGTATCCTCCGCCGTTCTCAGCAGGGACTGTTTACGACACCCATGGTCAAACCAATGGCCATACTGGGCCTCCTCTATCAGCGCCCGGTGCCTTTGACTATGGGTCATACTCTGACCACCAAACTGCATACGATACGAACTCGCCCGATGGTACATACAAAGCTCGAGTCGACGCCATGGCCAAAGTCGTGAAAGATACTTGGTCCAAAATAGCAGGTGCCAAGAACCTTCCTATTGCCATCAAGGTCTATGCGGTAATTCATCAAATAGCCAAAGTTTTCCACAATAATTACCAGGAAGCTGCGTCTCTGGAAATGTTCATCGACGGCCTATCAAACCAGATGCGTTCCATCTGGAACGTCAACGGACTGACGTGTAATGCATGCTATGAAGAGCGCAAATACTCACTACCTCAGCTCGCCAATCATTTCATAAAACAACATGTCAAAGGGCCAGAGTCTCAGGGAGTGGCGGCTATGGACTGGCGAGTGGACATGGTCGCACTTCCAAATCAGGCCAAATTACTTGGGCTGGAGCAAATGCTCAAGAACAATCGTGTTGCATATGCTATCGTGGCGGATGCCATTCCTTGGGCGTTTACGAACTCATCCACGGACAGCAGCCCTAAGCGACATCTCTCATGGCCAAAGTCGGAGAAGGCTCTTTTAAACGATAGGCCACATGGCTATTCAAACGAGCCACTGCCTGCAACTTCGCAGAACCACTACAATGAGCAGAGTCGAATTCATCCCTACCTCCCAATCAAGGAGCCACCGCAACGCATATCTGGTTACGACCATCCAGAATCCCATGGCGTCTCAGTGCCAGCACCACAGGCAGCCAAACACCAAGAACTGCCTCTACCTGAACCACAGGACGGATATGAACAGGATGTACCACACCTTAGGCCTGCAAGTGAAGTCTACGGTCGTAAGAAGAAAGGCCGTGTCCCGCAAGATACTTCTGCTACCGAGACCTCCAGTCGAGGCACCCCTCGTTCTAACCATCATGCGCATTCGAACCCTGATAGGATGCAAGAAGCTACCAGACGGTACGAGCAAAGGGGATCAAATACTGATCGTGCAGAGGATTATCATACAGGGCCCCGGCCTTTTAAGCATCAGACCGGGGCACACTGGCGCGACGAAAGTTCGCTCGACCATCGTGATGTCAGGGAACAGCGTTATTCTGGCGCAGGACTGCCTCTTCCACGAGAAAGGAGCGCATCAGTCGGCAACAGCCCGCGAGACCGTCATCGTTTAAAGCCCACGTCGGTAGATGTAGCCGCCGGGTTTGTGGAAGCTCACCCCAAGGGTAGCGATGGGCGGCCAGACGTTGCGCCAGGCATCGTCAAGAAGCCACCGCAAGTCATTGAGGAAGAAGTTGTCTATGTTGATGAATCAGGTCGAGAAATAGGGCGCGGGATGAGAGCGCGAGACACACTTCCCCAAGAATCTCGATACATTGTGCCCGACGGTCGTGTCCTTGACGAACATCGTTCCGCTCCCACCTCGTGGTACGAGGATCATGGTCCAACACCCTATCAAGAGCCTGCCTCTCGGCCCAGGCACGCTGCGCCAGCACGCTACTACGAGGCAGAGCCTGCTCCTTATCGCGCCTATTATGAGTACTATGACCGGCGTGCGCCCCCCGAAGGTCCCCATGAAGCATACGACCTGGTTGAGATTCGTGATCCTAATGGCGATTACTTGATCAGGCGGCCTGTCCGGCGTAATGAGAGGGACTACTATGCATACGATACTCGACCGACTGCAAGGGACCAGAGCACATACCCGCCTCAACGGGCTGATGGTGGGCATCCAGATGGCCAACTCAGCTATGCTGCTAATAGCCGAGGAGCATTCGTCGCCCTTGACCAGCCGGCGGCCAGACCCAACTATGACGATTACGACCCCCGGTATCCTAGACCCAACACAGGAGAACAGGCTTACCACGGTACTTAGGTGGTTGACGTATCGTGAGGATGACTTGGCCGTATCACGTACCAGATATACCAGGATTCATATACCAGTAAATTTATCGGCGCAAATTGTGTCAACAAATCAACATCACTCTCGCGTGATCAAAGTAGAGCGAAGTAAAGTTGTACATTGTTATAATCTGATTAGAGGATGACGAGCCGAGTTTGTTTTTCTTACATACGTACAAGCCCTCCTCTTCTTTTCTCCTTCACGCAGGGCAACCCTGCTCGGGATTTAGCTGAGTGGCAAAAAGATCCCAATGCCAATAGTGGTGTACAAAATAAACAAAAAGTTTACAGCCCTCTTTTCACTCTGTTTTGATGAAGCGTCGGCCAAATATGGCAGACTTGCCAGTGCAAAAGCAATCGACCGTATTCGCCGCCCCCAATCAAGATTCGCCTCCCAAGTCTATCCGTGCATGACGTTTTTCATTACTGCCATATCTAACGCGACCAAAGACCAGAGGAGCAAACGGACTATTCAGTCTAGAGCACCTCGCCAATAATCTTGGCGGCCTCACGGTAGGTCTCGAGCAGGCGCTCGCACTTCTCGCGCTCCTTCTTGACGGTGTCGTCCTCATAGAGCAGCTCCTCAAAGAGGGTCTCCTTGTAGAGCTCGCTGACGAGGCGGTTCTGGACAACGTCCTTGCAGTGATTGACGAGCAGGTGCATGACGGCCTTGGGAACCTGGTCGGCGATGGATTCACGGACAATGTTGAAGTAGGATGAGATGAGGGCCCGGATGAGCTCCGTCTCCATGGCCTCGCGCTCCGTCATGGCCGGCTCCGCAGATTCTCCCTGGTGGTAGGCGTTAGTGTCGTGCGAGAAGAGGAGGCCAGGCATCTGATCCTCGGGACTTACCATTTGGGATGCCAAGCCGTAGTTCTTCCCTGTTCGGTCATACATATCATCCTCCGGGGCCGTCGCCGTTGATGGCCGGTGAGGGAGCCTCTCTTCTCGGCGCACAATGGGGAAGCTCTCGTTCGAGTTCTGGCTGATGTAGCGCCCGTTGGTGGTCACTGGGCTGGGCAGGGGACCGCCAATGGTGGCACCATCCTTGCCAAAGAAGTAGTTCAGGAAGGAATCCCTTGCGCCGCCGAGACCTTGCTGGTTGAGTCGCGAGGGCGATGCTGATCGGAGGCCGTTGAGGCTGGTTGAGTTCATGGCGGCGGCAAGGCTTCCCGCTCCGTTCTCGCGGACAGGAGGCGATAGGCTGCGAGGGGGTTTGGTGACCTTGGAGTTAGTCTTCTTGGTTTTCTCTACCTTCTCAAGGGGACCGCTGACACCGTCCTCATCCTCGGGACCGCCACCGTCAGCTTCGATCTCCTGCAGCCGTCGCTTTTCACGGCGGTCACGCTCTTCCTGGATCAATCTTTTCCGTTCCCGCTCCTGCTTAGCAGTGACAACATTGTTCATGGCAGCCGCGGCGCCTAGGAAATTGGGGTGGTTGGTGTTGATGTAGGCGCGTTGGATAGAAATAAGAGATTCAACATATGATGAAGCGGGGCCTAGTCGTTCGCGGAGCAGGTCCGAGACCGTCTCGATAAGCTTGGCCTGAAGCCTGGGGAACCGCGAGAGCTCGGTAGAGCCGCACGTGTGGCAGATCTTGATCAGCTCCTCGTAGACGAGCTCCACACACCGTTGACTGGGGATCTCCAGAAGCTTGATCTGAGGCTTCACCAAAAGGTCAAAAGCCATCTCAGGAACGAAAAGACTAGGTCGTGGACCAGTAGAGTTACGGATCGCTGTCCGGATGTCGAGGGCGGACAGGTTGGAGGTAGGGTCAATGGTGTCTAGAGAGCTACCAAAAACGGAGTTGAAAATGTAGTAGATACGGGCGCCGCCGCAAAGCTCCTTGGTTGAAATCTCGGTCGAGGTACCGTCGATGGAAGAAATGAATGAGTTGGCGAAGCGAGTCATCTGCTGAAGGATGAGAGAACCACGGTGCTCTTTTCCGCTAAAGTGCATGTCGCCGTAACTAGCCAGCTCCTGCTGGGTCTGGCCCATGAGTGTGTTTAGGCGGGCCTTGATGTCGGGCAATCGTTCGCGGATGTGGCCCATCAGAGTGGTGTTGAGGGTCTTGGCCAGGAAGTGAGTGCCACATCGGGTAGAGATATTACGGTAGGCGGGGTGATGTTTGAAGAACTCTGCCTCGGCCTGCAGGGCCTCCTCCATGGGTTTGTTTCCTTGAATATCCTGCTGTGAGCGGTTAACGACACCGATAAAGCCGAGTTTGAGAGGATAGACGCGGCCCGAGAGAATGTCGAGGGCGTTGGTGCCGTGATCCATCAGGTCAACCTTGGTCAGGACGCCAATGGTCCTTCGGCCGAGGGCATCGACATGACGGGCAAGCTTGAGCGCCTCGGAATTGACAATGTCGACATTGGCGGGAGAGACAGCGAGGATAATACTGTTTGGCTTGGCAATGTATTCAGAGATGAGATTTCGAGTCTGTTTCTCGATATCGGTGGGCTGATCGCCAATAGGAACCTACAGAAAACGGTGATCAGCTGAGGCTGGGTGACAGGGCAATGAAGGCATCACAACTATGGGGACGAGGACGACTCACCTTGGTCAGACCGGGAAGATCCACCAGGGTCAAGTTCAAGACGTGGGGGGAGTAAATCTTGAGGTTGATGGGTTGCCGGTTGATGCCCTTGTTGCTGCCGGCGACTCGGGCCGTCTCGTTCTCGATCTCGCGCTTGACATCGCTAAAGTCGTTGAATCTTCGGTTGGGGATGTGATGGAATTCTGCCCACTCGGAGCGGCGAGCAGTACCGGGGGATCGAAAAGGGTCGCTTGAGGGATCGGGGGCGCTCTCGTCCTCGGCAACGTTGATGAGCTGAAGGATCAGGGGTCGGCGAGTGACGACGCCGCTTCCGCGCGGTAGAAAGTCCCGGCCGACGATGTTTTCGAGGACGGAGGATTTGCCGGCAGACTGGGAGCCGACAACAACCTAGACGAGGGAGGAGTCAGTCAAGGGCGGATCAATTATGCCAGTCCGTCCATCGGGAGCTGCGTACAATCTGGGGAAGATCAAGAGAGTCGCTGCCAATGGTGTTGAAGACCAGGTCCTGCAGCTTGTTGACGGTGATCAGCAGGTCCTCGCCGAGGGCAGCCATGGTGACGGAGGCTTGTTTGGTGACGACAGAGGACAACAGAGGGAGAGGGAGGACTCGAGTGATGGGCGGACGGCGGACGGCGGACGGCGGACGACAAAGGCGACAGTAGCTTGAAGCTGGGGGGGCTCGTATCGTCAAGGGTCCGGCAGGCCAAAGGACGGGTGCTCTGGAGATGCGCGCGTCGTCGCTATCAGTCAATGCCGAGAATTCATGCGGTTCCAGGGTTTCCAAGATTCCGGTCTGGAGGCCTTAGTTCGGGTTCACGTGTATTCCATCGCCCACTACTTAGGTACTACCGCCTGGGCGAGTACCCGCATGCCTGAGGTGCGGCCGGGTGGATACCTCCTCTGTGCTTGGGCCCATGTACCTCCCCGGGCTTTTTTGGCTCGTCTGGCCTGGGAAGTGCCTGGCTCTGGGCCCCACCGGTACCTCGCTCCAACACAGGCCCTCTGCGCTGTGACTGGCTGCAGGTGGCGGCGGACGGGCGAGTTTTCAGAGGCGAAAAAGACGCCCGTGCCACGTCACTAGCCACAGCAGATGCCACAGCAGATGCCACAGCAGACGCCACAGCAGATGGGTGCAGGCATGCCTTTAACGCAGCAGCCCGTCGCTCTATCGGGGCGCTTTCGCCACAGCAGACGTTGCCTGACTTTTCTGCGGTAGAACTGCTAATGGGACCGGGTGGGAAGTAATCTCGCCCGTTAACTAAGCCCACGAATGCTCTGGGCAATAAGTACACAAGAGACCAACCCAAAGCCATGAGTACCTTCGGTAGCCCCGGTACGCTGCCGACCACAAGGCCTTCGCCGTGAGTCGATTGGATTATTTGTCGCAAGCTGCCATATCTGACTGGGTGTCCTGGCTACTAGTCCGCAGCGTGGAAGCTTTCCCCTTGACCATGATGGTGAGTGGCCCTCCTTACCCTACGCTCTCCGGGCTGTCTCCAAGGCACAGACAAGAAAGAGATTGACGCGGAAATATCACACAACAGGCGAGTGCAAAGAAGTCATGACAAAGTATCTCTCTTGCATGAAAAAGGTCCGCGGTGTCAATGAAAACGAGTGCCGTGACCTGGCAAAGGCCTACCTCTCATGCAGGATGGACAGGTAAGAAGAGAGACAACACGTTCGAAATAAAGCGGGCTGACGCAACCGGATTTAGAAACTTGATGGCAAAGGATGAGTTTAAGAATCTTGGATTTGCAGAGCCTCCACCGCCCCCCAAGGAGCCCGAACAGGGCGTCAAGGGAGAGCTGCGGTGGTAGCAAGCCCTCGCCTCATGCGCGGTATGAAAGACGCATGGTGGGCATATCACACAACTGTATCACCAGGGTAGCCATGGCAAGGCTTTGTAGCAACAGGTACTAAGAGAAATACATTATGGAGAAACACCTCTCTTTGGCTCAACATGACGTCGATATTCCCCATTGACACATGCTTTTGCATACAGAGGCGCCTGTTGCTACTGGTGATACCCTGGCGCAACCATCAATTATCACCCGCCTCACCTTTAGCTGGCCGTTGCCTGGTCAACCCCGCTTCAAGCTCCCTTGCAATCGGCCGTACAAAAGTGTCGGCCCCGGACTCACACCACGTCCAGACCAGCCCACCTATTGATCCGGCCTCCTCCTCCTAGCCCTTCTCTGCCGGACAGAATATTTATTTGTTCCTTATCAACATCGGGTTTTTTTCTCTATACTTACTACGTCTGCCGGCCAAGATGTCAGCTCTGGGGAGGTCAAGCGGCTCCAAGTCGCGAAAGGTGACTCCGCCGTCACCTTCGTACATGACCAACGATCAATTCGGTACGAAACGTGAAAAAATGGGCAGCTTCTCGGAAAGTCATCTTGCTAACCACCGCTCTACCAAACAGCCACCTATCTATCGGAACTTCGTTCAAACCGAGTCGCCAGGCCAGGAGGAGCACGGCCCCAGCCTGCTGGAGCTCGCCCAGCTCCCAGTCGTTCATCTCTGCATCGAGCAAGCTTGCAACGCGACAGCACTGGTCGCTTCAGCCCCGATTCTGCGTCCCAAGCCGAGAAACCACCTGGACTTGAACGTGCGCCCTCGGTAGACCCCAGCATTGTTGCCGACAGCGTTGCATCGCGATGTTCCACCACGAGCCGCCGGAGCCGTGACTATTACTCAACATCCGCCTCAAAGCCCCTGAAACCGTCAGAGGTAGTCCCCTCGTCTACTTACATGGACCGAGGACAGAGGTGGATGGAGAAAGAGGAAGCCACCTCACTGCGTGATGCCATGGAGCAGATGGAGCTCCAGAAGAGCACCAAGTCACCTGTTCCGGAAACACCAGAAGATGACGATACCCGCTTATACAACGCTGCTCTTGACGAAGCTGCTGAGATAGTCTGGCAGCACCAACATGGCACACCATCGCCTCGCCCTGACGGACCTTACCGTTACCGTCCGCACCTCAAAAAGAACAGCTACGCACATGCCCGCACCGCTAGCGTCGAGGGCACCAGGTCGTTCTCCGGCAGTTCAACAGAGAGTGATGGTAACAAGCGTGGAGACCGCCACTCGCTGGAGCAGAGTCAACCGTCAGAGCAGCCCAAGTGCAAGGGCAAGTCGTACGGCAGTATCGGTCATTGTGGCAAGTTCTCCGAGAAACGTCGTCAGGCCAGCCTCAAGAGGAACATCAGTGGAGAGATCGAGCGTCCATTTTCTGGAGATCAGATCTGGGAAGAGCCCGATACATCAAAAGTAAAGATCCTTGACGATTCTGGGCGTGCATCACCAGAAAAACTCAGCAGCCGAGTTCAAAATCCCACAAACCGTGTTCGCTTTGAGCCGCCCAAGCAGGACATGGACAAGACGAAGCCGCTTGAGCGAGTCGAGATTTACCGTAATCCTCCTACACGGTCCCACAACCCTCTCTACACCAGCAACCCTACCGGCGAAAGCGCTACCCCCGTCGATGATAAGGTGGAGAGGAAGAATGGCATGGAGGTTCGCAACCAGGATATCCGCGCGGCCACGAGCATGCGATTAAAGGATCGCAGCCCTAACCTCCCGGAACCCACAGCCGTCAGTGACAGTCCGGGACGGCCCATTGTAAGCTTTGATGCCAACTGGAAAGCCCCGGACGAGTCCACTGATGCCAGCCCAGACCGGTCGAACCCGGCAAACCCCAGCACCTCTTCCTCTTTCCAGCCAGAGGCCAAACCCATGGAGATACCTAGTATCGTTGTGGCGGAGGACAGTACGCCGTTGCCCAGGGCGACGCCAGGAGTGAGCGTCCCATCGATCTGCGTAGCTGAGCCAGACGACACCCCGAGAGGCTCAGTGCCTTCAATCAATATCCCAGGCATCGCTGTCGACGAGGCTCCTGGAAACACTCGTGGCATTCCTTCCATTGTAACTCCTGATGATAAGCCACCAACACGGTCTCGCCCGTTGCCGACTCCGGCTGCTAGAGAACCACCTCGTCACGCTCAGCGGCCTCGCGGTCACTGGTCTCCGGCTCCCGGCAGTAACGGACGAGGAATGACTATTTGCCACGAATGCGGGTTCCCCATTGAAGGCAGATTCGTGGCATTGGCCGGAAGCAACGAGCGTTTCCACCCGCAGTGCTTCAGCTGCTATACCTGCGGTACCAATCTGCAGGCCATGGAGATCAGTCCAGAGCCCGACCACGTCCGCCGGGAGCGACTCGATCGTATCTACCGCCGCGCTGCCGGCGAGATCCTGGAGGAAGAACCGGGCAAGACGATGGCCGAGGACGGAGACGATCGTCTGCGCTTCTTCTGCCACCTTGACTGGCATGAGCTGTATGCGCCTCGCTGCAAGCACTGCCAGACGCCCATCCTTGGTGAGCACATCGTCGCGCTAGGTTCTCACTGGCACTACGGGCACTTCTTCTGCGCCGAGTGCGGCGACCCGTTCGAGCACGGCATGACGCATATTGAGAAGGATGGGTATGCGTGGTGCATCAACTGCCAGACCCAGCGCACCGAGCGGCGCGCGCCCAAGTGCAAGAAGTGCCGCACTGCCGTTATCGGGCAGTACATCCAGGCCCTCGGCGGCGAATGGCACGAGCACTGCTTCCGGTGCGCAGAGTGCCAGGGCGGCTTCGACGACGGCCAGATCTTCACCAAGCAGGTCCCCCAGGGGACCATTGTGCTCTGCACTGGATGCCGAGCGAAGGAACTCAAGGCGTAATGTAATCTGCTAATGGTGTTTTCGAGCAATTGGTTTGTTTCCGGCTGCGTTTTTCTGCTTATTGATTGGTTTTTGCTTTTTGTAGGTCAGCCAGCATACGGGTTTTGCATTTGCATTCTGGTCTTTTGGAGCGTCGGCAAAAGGAGTGTGAAGTTTACTTGATCATGTAGAGGTTTCAGTTGCTTGTTGGTTTCGTTCAGGGGGGCAATTAGGCCTGGGGCGTTATTCAAGTACGTGTAGGTGCGCGTAATCATGGTTCTAGAATGAGAAATACATGGTCTGGTCCAGTTTAGTTCCATATTGACCTGGGCTCAAAAGTGCTCTTCATGTGAACTGGCCATCTTGCTCATGCCGTTCCTGATATCAACTCTGAACCCGCAGGCGGAGTATATGAGACAGTGGCAACTTCACAGAATCACAAGCAACAAGGTACAGATACACAAAGTCATGGTGCGTCTCTTGGTCGTAAATTATGGGCGAATATGCTTCAGTCTCCCTCTCGTCTGATGTCCACAAAGCAATACTATAGCCAGGAACGAGATCCAGCCCGGGTGCTCTGCCTGATTCACCTGTACTCAGCGCTGCAGTGAAGATCCGCCCACCTGCTCCTGGTGGACCTCGAGTGTGTCGCCGTCCTGCATCTCGAGCTATCGCGCGTGGCTGTCAGCAAACTTTGTCACCTCTGCGCAGCACGCAAGGTTTGGAGACCATAATAGTCTTCTCCTCTTGAAGAG
>JADBHU010000197.1:0-30792 GCA_017140155.1 Fusarium devonianum | reverse complement strand
GATGGCGAGCTCGCGGTTCAGGGAGTCGAGGGCTTGGAAGGCCGAGTGCATGGCAAAGGTGATCTGCGTCAAGTACAGCTCGCGCACGAGCTCCTCGTCGCCATTGTCGACGTAGCGAGGGTTGTTCCGGAGCATCTGGAGCTTTTCCTTGAGCTGCTTCTCGGCGCGGTAGTTTGCAATCTTGCCATCGCGACGGGCAGCGGCATCGCTGCTCGCGACGACAGCGAACGAGTCCGGGTCGTCGCGGTAGCGCTCCAGCAGCTTGTGGTACGGCCCTTGCGCGAATCCGTACCCGTCAACGGCAGCGAGGAAGCGTTCGTACGCAGAGCGCGACTCGGAGAGGACAAAGGCGCGCTGGTCGGGGCTCTGGTTGGGCGTCTTCTGCACGAGCTCGGCGACGTGGGCGTCCAGCAGGAGATAGGGCAGGTCTGAGGTCGAGATATCCTCGGCGCCTTCGTTGTCGGAGAAGAGAGATACGGCAGCGAGGCGCTCGCGGGCACGGGAGTAGAGGGACAGAGCTGCTTCGAGGTCGGCGCGGTAGGCGGGGGATGTTGCCTCGAAGGCGTTGTCGAGCCTGTGGCGCTTTTCTTCGGCGGCTTCGTAGAGGGAGCGCAGAGACTGTGGTTCGTCTGCAGAGGCCATTGTCAAGAAGGGCCTGCGTGGTATATGCTATAAGCAAAGGCAAGGATAGGAAGTCGGGCGCGTACAAGACAAGATCAAGGGGCGTGCCTGAAGTTGGAACTCTGGAGGTGACAAATTCCACATCAGGACCCTGGAACTTTCGAGTAAGCCCCGCGCTGCAGGGGTGTCTAGCTCTTATCGATAACCACTTTTCTCGAGCGGTTCGTCGTTGGCATCATGAGTTCCTCAGTCATAATTGTTTATATACTCGATGAAAATGCTTCAAATCAACGTCTCATAAAATACTACCATGATTCCATAGTAAATAGCAAACACAATGCACGGGTATACGATCATATTCGGATATCAATCAGCGGTGCCCAAGCAAATGTCCATCGTCCAAGACGCCGCCGGAATAAATACAATAATCCTCAAATCCCTCCCATCATGCTGCGTGCCTCTCTGTTCTGTGGCCACGCAAGAGGTCGTAATGAACATACAAAGAAAACTAGCAAAACCGGACACGGCGGTTTCCACCCAGAAGCAAACACTTCTCATGCGCCTCCTCTCATGCGCCTCCAACAGTTCATCGTCGGTGGACCATAATGGGCCTACGTCTAATCATCGTCATCATCCATCTCAAAGGGATCATCGCTCTCCTCGTCAGGCTGCAGTATTGACGAATCGTCGTCAATCACAATCGCCCGTCTCGACGCAGCAGCACGTCCGGGGCGCGCCCTCGGGGCAGCTTTGGGGGGAGGAGACTCAGGCTCGGCCATGTCTTCATCAGAATCATCCTCCAGCACCGACTTCTTGACAGCTTTCTTGGCAGCGTAGGCCTTTGCCGCCGGTGACAGAGTCGTCTGCTTTGCCGCTGGCCGGGACGCTACCTTAGAGACGGCCTTGGCGGCCTTTGGCGCAGCCTTGGGAGCAGCCTTGGTCTTTGAAACGGCTGGACGGCCGCGAGCCTTCTTCACTGTAGCCAGGCCTGCTGGCGGCGCTGGGGACTCCTCAGAACTAGCAGACCTCGACTTGGCTGCTGCTGCTGCTGCCTTGGATGGCGCAACAACAGACTCATCATCTGACAGAAAGCTGTCGATGTGATCCTCCTTGGTCGCGGTCTTGTGTGGCGATGACTTTGCCAGCAACTCGTAGTTGGTATCGTCGGGGCTGTCGTCAAAGTCAAACGACTTGGAGGACTTTGCCTTTAACTTGGGAAGCCCGTTGATACTGCCGTTGCCCTGGCTGGAGTCTGGTCGGCTCATGGCATGCAAGCTAAACCTGCCTCTGTCCGACTTGACGGCCGGCTTGTCAATACCTTTGACAAGTGCACCAACATCGCCGAGCATCTGGTCATCGTCGCTCTCGGAATCGTCATCGAACATCGCCCTTGCCCTAGATGCGGCGGCTCGTTTGACACGTCCGGTGTCCGGCGCTTCAGGCTCCTCAGACGGCTTGGCTGGTTTGGCTGCTGGTTTGCTTCGACTGAGGGCCGCATAGTCATCGTCAGAGAAGTTGTCCGAAACCTCCATAGGGTCGGCACTTGGTTCTTTCTTGACCTTTGGCTTTGCGCTGAACATCTCAGCGAATCGCTGAGCACTCTTCGTCTCCACCTTGACAGCCGGCTTGGTAGCAGCCTTGGCCGCTGCCTTTGGCCTACCGCGACTCTTCTTGTCAGGCTCATAGTCATCGTCAGCCTTGGCCTTTCGAGCCTTGGCATTGCCGGCGCCGATCTTCTTCGAGACGCGACGGCCCATGCGGCGGATGCTCGTCTTGATCTCGGCATCCAGCGCAAGCTGGGCATCCCATTCCACCATAAAGTCGTCAAGATCCCGGCACCAAAGGTCCTTCTCGCTCAGAGCAAGAAGCTCATCGTGCTCAGCCTTCTTCTTCTCGATGGCCACCTTCAGCTTCTCCAGGCGCTCGGCCGTGAGTGACCAAATAGGCATCTGTCGCGTGTTAGCTTACTTTTGCCATACTTCATCATGGTTGTGGACTTACGGAAAGGAGGTAATCGTAGTCTCGAGCACCGCTGTCCAAATCGCCTTCCACATCCTGATCTTCATCGCCATCTTCCTCCTCATCGGCCGTTTTTTTCTTATCCCCACCTCGGGGGAAGGCCTCGTAGTCACGATCTCGGAGCTCCTGCACAAGTATTGCCTTCTTTTTCTTACCGACAACCAGGTCGCCGTCGATGATTTCCTTGATGAATCGAGCCTGGTTTTTCAACTTGCGATAATCGGCGTGGTACACACCCAACCAATATTTCTGCACGGAGTTAGCATCAACACGGCCTGGCAAAGAGAATAAGTACGAACCTTCCGCTCCGTGTACATGTCGAATCGATGATGGTAGTACTCTTCCATGATATCTTCCACCTTCTCATACCTGCGGATCTGACCCCTAGAATCGAACGCAACCAAGTTGGAGGTGGCCACTTGCTTGGTCAACTTGAAGCGCTCCAAGATTCCCTCGTCCATGATCTTCTGCGTATGCTTTTCATCAACTGCGATCTCAAAGTGCACAGTATTGTGATCGTTGAATTCCTTGTAGTCCTTGATCCAGCTCGGGCCATCGCCGCCGCTTATCACCTTCTCTAGTTTGGCCTTGAAGTCGTCCGTCCACATACGGATAGGCAACTCAGTGATGACAATCTCATTGGCATTTTGTTCACTTTGGTGGGCGATACCATTGAATTTGTAGCGGTCGGGTCCAGAGGCCTCGGACTGGCCCTTCCACCCACGGAACCAGGGTATCATCGTCTCGAATGGCTTTTCCTCAATGTCATCCTCATCAAGTCGGCCCATTCGTCTCCTCAGATTTCTGACAATGTCTGCTGGGTGATAATTGGGAATAGAGGTGCTCCAGCCCGTACCGATACCGTCAGCACCGTTCACCAACACCATAGGAATGACCGGCGAGTATGCCACCGGCTCAATGCGCTTGCCATCGTCATATTGATGCTCAAGATTTGGCTCATCCATCGGAGAAAAGAGCTTGCGGGCGAACGGCGAAAGACGAGTGAAAGTATAACGAGGGCTGGCGGCATCTGAACCACCCGCGAGTCGGGAACCAAAGTTTCCACTGGGCTCCAAGCAGTTGATGTTGTTCGATCCCACAAAGTTCTGGGCCAGGCCAATGATGGTCTGCTGAAGAGAGGCTTCGCCGTGGTGGTACGCCGTCTGTTCAGACACATAACCGGCTAATTCAACAACCTTCTTGTCTTTGACGAGGTTTCTTTTCAAGCAGGCATAGAGGACCTTGCGCTGACCAGGCTTGAAGCCATCAAGCACGGAAGGAATTGATCGCATGTTATCAGCCATGCTGAAGAGGATGAGCTCTCTGTTCACAAAGTCGGTGTAGGTAATGGACTTTGTCGAATGATCCAGGAAAGTACCCGGTACAAAGTTGCCCAGCCACTCCTTGCGGGCGTCTGCCTTCTTCTTGGAAAACGCCAGTTCGAACAGCTGTGCTTCGTCAGGTTTCATCACATCGAACTCCTTCAGGTGGTCATCGAGGTTGGTGAAATAGACTTGAGCGTCTTCATTTGAACTTGTGCCCAGACCCTTGAAGTACTTGGAGTGCCACCGGGAGAGTTCAGTCTTGTGGGAATCTTTCCACTCTTCGTACTCGGGCTGCGTGAAGAAGGATCGCAGTCGCTGGGGCTTTTTCGGGTTAGGACCCTGCCACACCTTCACAATAGGAGTGATGAACTCTCGGAAAAATTCGGGAATCTGAAGAAGCGACGGAAACTGGACTTGTAGGAAGTTGATGAGGAGACCTTTGATATGACTTCCATCGTGATCCTGATCAGCCATGATCATCAGATGACCATATCGAAGGCTCTTGGTATCTGTGTACACTTGCTTGTGCTTCAGACCCAAGAATTGCTTGATATTCTGAATCTCCTGATTTTTTGTAATCTGATCAAGACCCGCATCACGCACATTGAGCAGTTTGCCGCGAAGCGGAAAGACGCCGATGCGATCAGGGTCAAGAATAGCACGACCCGAGACAGCCAGACCCTTGGCAGAATCACCTTCGGTCAAAATCAGGGTGCATTCATGGCCTCGTCTAGTGCCTGCCAAGTTGGCCTCGACTAGTTTGGCATTGCTTACTCGCGATCGCTTGCTTCCGTCGTTCTTGGACATCAGCTTGTCTGCCTTCTTTTCCGCAGCGTCAAGAATGTTCTGGATGGCCTCAGACTTTGCAATCTTTTTGAGGTAGTCTTCACTAAGTTGGCATTTACTGCCAAAAGCGCTCGCTTTGGTAGTCATCTGCTCTTTCGTCTGTGAACTAAAAGCCGGATTGTCGATGAAACAGTTGACAAAGATGAAGATGTGGTTGCGGAGATTGTTTTGTTTGAGAGCGTGACCCTTTAGCTTCTTGTTGAGGATCTTGAGCAAATAAGCCGTGATCTGATCAGCAATGTAGTTGACGTGGGTGCCTCCAGATGTTGTCGCAATGGAGTTGACGAATGAGACCTGCTGAAAAGTGCCGTCAGAGACAGCGAAGCCGATCTCCCAACGAGGGTGAGTCCTGTCCTTGTCCATCTCAACGGTGCAGGCTGGAGAACCACCCTCCTCATCGCTCCGAATCTTGGCGATTGATTTGGCGTAAAGGTCGCAATAAGCCTTGAAATCCTTGCTCTTGATCTGCTCGCCGTTAAGGTATACCTTGATACCGCGTACTGTGCCCACCATGTCATAGACTCGACGGTACAGCAGGCTCTCCAGGTCATCATCAATACCCTCAATCCCGAATCGTGCTTTGAAGTCCGGCTTGAAAGTGACTTTGGTGAAGTCGGCGGTTTTGCTACTGGTGATTTTGGGTTTGTGGACATCGGCCATGTTGTTGGTCCATGTTTGCTTGTACCGTTTCCCATGCTCGCTATCCTGACATTCGATATTGAACTCAGTACTGAAGACATTGCATAGCTTGGCACCAAAACCGTTGCGGCCACCGACGGTCTTCTTCTCTGCATCGTCAAAGTTGGAGCCAGCCAACAAATGACCAAAGACAAGCTCAGGAATGTAGATGTTCTCCTTCTCGTGCATCACAATAGGAATCCCCTTTCCATTGTTTTCCACGCTGATCACGCCTTCCTCGCGGTCAATGTTAATTTTCATATAAGTCATGTTGCCGTTGCGTTGCTTGTTGTCGGCAGCGTTGACCAGAATTTCGTCGAAAATCTTGAAAAGACCAGGGACAAATGAGACAGGGCGATGCTCCATCAGCGAGGTGTGCTTATTGAACACCCACATCTGCTGATCCGTTTTCTCGGTGGAACCAATATATGTGTCGGGTCGTAGAAGGATGTGCTCACGCTGCGTCATCTTTTGATACGTTTCCGTAGCTGTCTTGTTCTTCTTCGCTTTTTCGGGGCTGTTGTCGATGGCCATGCTGTCGTTCTCCAGCTCTGCCAGGGGCACGCCGGAGGACTTGCTGGCTGAAGGCTCTTTCTTCTGCTTCTTGGACTTGGGTGGCGTGTTCGATAAGCCCGAGACATTGCTCTTATCGTCATCGTCACTTTCGGGTGTAGGACGCTTCTTGGGTGCAGGCTTTGCCTTGAGGGTCGATTGGACCATCTTCTTGACGGCTGGCCGCGCGGCTGCCTTTTTTGCGACCGCTTTGGGCTTGGGTTTCTGTTTTGCGGAAGTCAGTCACAAAGTCCTGGTGGCTGTGATGAAGATGCAAGGGGATTGTTGTTTCTTGGTGGAAAGTGAGTGCACAGCCGAGACAAATTGGAGGTGTGTCGAATGCGGGCTATAGGCAGAAGTGGCATTCACGTTGCATTTTGACTGTATGGTAATTGAAAGGCATAAGGAATCACTGACCGTTTCAGGGACGAAGCCGTCGGACTCGTCCCCGAGGCTGAACATGGAAGCATCCGAATCCATCTTGTTTGCGCTTCTTGTTGGAGAAAAGAATCTGGCCGGAGAGGGGAACAGGAGAGGTGTTGACACAGGTTTTGCAAAAGAGGAGCGTACTGGCCAACGAGACAATGACAAAGAACTGGACGCTGCAAGGCGACTGAATCGAGCAAGAGGAGATGCCCGCGCGCAAAGTCGCGGCAACGAAAGTGAGGGAGTGAGATGGGCCACACTGACGATTCTTACCATCAACACCTTAAAAGACTGTATGTTGTTGTGGCAATCAAGGGTCCTGTGCGTACACAAGGTAGTAAACAAATCCAGGGGACGCGCCTGTGACGGCCCTCCAGGCGGCCGAAGTGGGGCCGTGTTTTGATGCCTTGGCCTGCCAGGCCGGCCGTTCCATGACTACCTAAGGTACAATCAGGTGCCAAAAGTCTGGAATGGCCTCACTATGTAAGCGGTGGGTGGGGCCATTCCAGACTTTTGGCCTTTAATTGTAGGTACCTAGTAAGGTGCTTTAGGTACGTAGGTAGTAGGTAGAGGTACCTGAGCACCACTGGCCGCCAAACGCCTTCCAATCCCGTGATAACCCACCTGATGTGGCACCTGATCAGGAAGCTCCTGTCTCTGGCACAACAATTCATCCAAGACAATCAAGCATCAACGTTTTCCAGCCAGAGACATCTCGGATACAGGTTCAATTTGAGACGTTACCTTGGGAGGTGCAAAGACGCCAGTACTATGATGATCATAAGGCAACACCTATTTTGGTCATGCATGTACAAGCTGGACTATGCGAAACCCGCTGGTTTGATGCTTCCCTTGCCTCGCAACAACGAGATTGACATTCTCACTTAACAATCAGAATTTGGTCCCCGGGTTTCTCACTTGTCAGCTCGGGCCCTACGTTTCACAGGCTTGCCGAATTAAGGGGAAGTCTCCAAAGAGAAGACTGCTGCTTGATAGCTTTCAGAGGCTGGCAGTTCGCCCCGCGGTCGCTTATTCCTCGAACCGAGCCTGTCAAGCTCGAAGTCAGACATGCACCGCTTTCGCCTTGAATCCGCGGGCCGAGTCTGACGTGCAACCTCCGACGGAGACTTATCTTCTCCAACGACGTGTGTACTGCCTCGGGCCAGGATGATGTTTCTTGCCTATTCTCCTGGTTTCACCGTCTTCGAGATTAGCTTGGCTGAGGCTAGCCGTATCACCCCTGTGAGACTGGACGAGGTACTGGCCGTTGCCCTGAGACCAGTCCGACTTGACTAGCCCTTGTGCAGAATACTGTTTCTGTTGAAAAATTGTTGTATTGCACTGATTTCCGTGACTAGGTTCTTGGCCCCTTTATGCGCCTGGACATTTGGCTCGTTCTGCCTTGTTAAACTGAGAGTTCCGATCGCGATGTGACTGTTTTGCAGACATCCTATGATACGTTGAATGCCAACTAACCCAGATATTGTAGGCATATCACTCAATGGTAGAAACCTCTAGACGCATTACGTGGCGGAAACCGCGATACTCTACCGCGCGCCATTTCTAAATGAAGACTGCAATGCAGGACGTACAGACACAGCAGCGCATGCGACGTGCTCTCGCAGACCGAATTCCCCGATGACGAGAGGGAAAATGGCAACGTTCTCCGAATTCGAAGTAGGGTGCCGTTGAGCGACGCCGGTCGCACCAAGCGCGAAGGCAGTGACAGCTCCTCGCCTTGACCTGCCGTTGTCCCCCCTCGATATTGTACAATCATCTGAAACTAGGCCTCAAGACTCTAAGCCACTCCGCTCATGTTTATGCTCCGAGGTGTGGAGATAGTCTTTGCCGGATTTGTCCACAGCTCGGCCCGATGAGCCTACCAGCCGATCAAACATGACGGGCGTCTATCAGGATCTGGTGGAAAGCTCACATAGTAACAAGACAAACCAAATCTCCGCTAGTCAGATTGGACAGTGTCTACATAGCCCAGAAGCTGTGCGCTGCAACGGTGTTCTATCGAACTGTGTTCATGGCCGTCCTTGGCCCCTGCTCCTATCCCTTCCCAACGTCCATGAGCGTGACATCGCACCATCACTCACTACTAAGCAAGCTTGAGTGTATGGAAAAAGAGTCCGGCTGCGGAAGAGTGTGGCTGACCGAGCCGTCGGTCGGTTGCATGAGATGTGATCCGTCTCGCCAGGACCAAACCTGACGTCCTTGCCCGGGGTCATTGACTCGGAAGGCTACCGGATGAGCCTGACCTCGTCGAGAGTTGAATGAAGCATGAAATAAGAATCCAAAACAGCAGAGTATGGTCGGTATCGCTCTCTCGTTGAGCATGTGGCATGCTGAGCTGGTTCGAGGCAATGGCTTGGCTGAACAATCCTACCAGAGCGACACACGACATGGTGGCCTGTCATGCCGTTGGTGTATGGCAAACCTTTGGGCGTATGAGCGGCGACCCTCCTGGTCGAGGTGCGGATGTATTGGACATGGCCTTGTGCTCTCTCGGACATTTTTCTTGTGCCTGTACGCCTACAAGCTCGCGTGAGTAACAAGGACGAGCGGCATGACAGGAGCAACTTCCAATCCTACCGAGAAGAGCCCTGGATGAAGCAAGTTAATAGCTCTACTTCTGGAAGAATCACGGAGCCTCACCGGGCAACATTTGCTGGATAGTCATGCAACGGTTACGTACAGCTCTTTTGCCTTTGAATAGCAGCTGGTCGTCACAATCTCTGGACTCACTCGTTATGCAGCCGATTGCGGTGGGAGACTACCTGGTAGCCTCCTCAGAAACGTCCACCTGGCTGCTCTCAGCAAAGGTTGCCCCTTGCTAGCTGTCAGTTGTCATACGGACACGTGGGGCGACTCGAGCAAGGTCGGGGGAGTGTGAGATGAAGGCGGACTTTTCAAAAGCAGCAAAGCCGTCGTTACTTGTTGCACAGGGCTTCAGAAAACGGACTGGGGTAGAAGGTCCTGGACGATGTTGTATGCAAGCACCCGTCGGCGCTTCATTTCTGCCAAAACCTCGTGGGGCGGCTTCAAACAGGGCGAAACACCCAGTTTGCGATTTGGGTTACGAGCTTTGCGGCCCTGAACCTATTTGCTGTTTCCGCTGACTCCCACGGGCATCCGGTCCTTTCAGTTCTGAAGCTGAGTTCTCTGGATGGCCCGTCGTCAACAGTTGCTCTGCTCGATCCGACCAGGCAATTGTCAGGTTCGGCTCCCAAGATACACCACGGGAGTGTGACGGATAGCAGGGCGTCGGAACTAAGCTATCCACCCCCAACCCGTCCTGGTCTGCAACCCCTGTCGCTACTGTCCGTCTCCTGGGTGTTTATTCGGAGGTGAGAGGTTGAAAGCGTATGGGGAAAACTGTTTGATAAGCGGCACTCTTGAACTCATCCGCAACTTCCCAGAGCGACTTGGAGAAACTTCAGCTGTAGGACAGAACGCGCCTCTATTCATCAAACTGCCTGGGGTCCTCGTCCTTGTTCTTCATTCCCAAGGCTTTAGTCTGAGCCCGCATTCTTTCAACAAGTGCCCGCTATCTTGCTCCGACGTCGTTCAGTCATCTATCATTTGGTGGCTTTGCTTAGTATCCGTCAAAGACGAGGCGGTGGAGGTTCGTAAACGGAGCTCTACCCCCTGAGAGGCCGGCCAAAAGCCCCAAGAACAAAGAAATCTTCACCGGGAGTTGTGGTCAGACCGGACAAGGCCGTGACCGACATTTTGGAGTTGCAGGTCTTCCACGCAGGTGCCCTAGGCTGCTGAGCCAGGCCAACCCGGAACTCCCTTGTCGTCGCCCATCCCGGCACAGGTAGGCGTCGGCCGCGAGACTGCCATTTCTTGATATGTTTGCCAAGTGAGGGGTGACTTGAGAGCTAAAGTTTCCATCACTTGTTGCGTTGCGGCTTGTCTGTCCTTCCCTGCAGTCCGAAACTGGATATATCACGGCCGCTGCCCGCCGTATCCTCCAAACCATCTGGTTCATCCGCCATTCTACGACCAAGCCCTTGTTCTCTGCATTCTGCGGACATCCCTCTTTACCTCAAGCCGTCATTCATAGACGCCTGGCAAACTCTGCCGGTCGGTATCATGTTGTCTCTCAAGACCCTCCTCAACCCTGCCTCTCCCCACGAGGATGCTGTTTTTTCCTTTCGTCCAAGTCCAACACCTCCTTCTCCGACCTTCTCTGCTACCGCAGATACCTCGAATGCAGCGTTGGGTCGTCAGATAATGCCTCCTCTTCAGACTTCGAAAGATTCAACCAACTTGGCCAAGTCGAAGCTCCGTGGCCAGGTCAAGTTTCCCCCTTTCGAGAACCTCGACCAGCTGTCTCTTCAAGAGATGCACAGGTTTCGAGTCACACCTTTCGGATACATCCACCAGTCGTGCTCCCACATTCCATACAACAGCGGAAAGAAAGACTTTTTTGAGAAGACGGGGCGAGAGAGCTTTGAAGGTAAGTTAGCCTGTGGATGACGCTATAATTTACCAACAATGGCCTCTAGTGTTCAGATATGAGTTTACTGCACCTGGTTCGAATACTGAGTATACTGTAATGTGGGACTACAATGTTGGGCTTGTTCGCATGACTCCCTTTTTCAAATGCTGTCAATACGGCAAGGTAACATAACATATACGCAAGTCACGCTTTGGCGATCTGGGCTAATTGGGATGTAGACGGTGCCTGCTAAGATGCTAGGTCTCAACCCAGGCCTTAAAGAGATTACGCATAGCATCACTGGTGGTTCTATAGCCGCCCAAGGTACGCCGTTGTTCGCCATTAAAGACGATGTACTGACTTATCCCTCAGGCTATTGGATGCCGTATCAGTGTGCCAGAGCAGTGTGCGCGACCTTCTGCTATGACATCGCCGGAGCGCTGATCCCCATCTTTGGCCCATCGTTTCCATCCGTTTGCGTTCGTCCTGGTACGCCCGACTTTAGCAGGATGATCATCAACCCGCAGCTGATTGTCGAGGCGACACATGAGGCCGATATTGCTCGGCGTCTGCACCTAAATACTGCCCCTCTCAGCTTTGGCGGAACCACCAGCTACCCAAGAGATGATCGCTCTGTTCCCCAGAATATCTATGCCGCCGATGAGCGCCAGCGTCGCTCTAGACCCCGTCTGGTTTGCGATCCATCTTGGACAACAGACAGCGATTCAAACTGTCACTATTTATCGGCCCCCAACTCTGCATCGAGCACTGGGTCAGGGCTTCACGGATACATGATAACGTCTCGCCCGGGCTCAAGCTGGACCCCCGCCAACAATTCCAGCCCACAGCCCGACAATTCTTATAATCCCCATCCTTGGCTGAGCAGGGTGCCGAGCATCCCGGGCTTGCAGCATCGTGCGACTGTGTCTACTCCATCCTGGGGCTCCAAGCGCCGTTTCGAACAGGAGGAATGGGGCTACAGTCATAGAGGAAGTGCCAGTCCCAACCTAGGAACGAGCTCTGCTACAATGGCACCGACTCCTGATACCAGTCCCCTGAGACAAAGAAACGTGCGAGAGGGACAACGAGAAGCTGATCCCGCACAGAAGAACGCCGCCATGTTGCTGCTGAATCTCAGCATGCGGGAGCAAGGATCTTGCCCTCCTACTGCTGCAGAGGCTCTAATGGCCGAAACCCATGCACCGACCATGGAAGAGTCCGCTTTTGGCGAGATACACCGGCACAAAAGACATCGGGCAGCTTCGTTCTGATGTGTCATGCAGGACAAATCTCAGAGTTAGGAGTGCTGGGGAATGCAGGAATTTGGGAACATTTGACCAATAGCGAATAGAATGGACTGGCTCGGGCTACTTAGGAAAAGTTGATTATTTACTTCACGGTTGGATCGTATCAGATGTTTCGCCTCCATAATAATTAGCAAATCCCAACTCAATCGTTCAGCAATGGATTCTTTTATTTCCTTTTCTTGTCTCATGGTCATCCAATGTCTAGCTCGCCTGCCCTCGCTCCGCCGCCCGTTTCGCCTTGTGCTCCTTGGTCCAAGCCTCCGCCTTGTCCTTGGGCACCACAAAGATCCTCACAACCTCGTCGACAACCTCGACCTTGCCCGTTCCCAGGGCCTTGAGCAGCGGCACCCGCTTGCCCATCTTCAGCAGCCCGCCCTCGCGCGTCTCGACAAACGCCTCCACGCCTGCGAGCGTGTACGCGCCCTCCCTGTCCCACGGCAGGGGGAAGATGTAGCTCAGGTGATCCTCGAGCGAGTGCGTCTCCTCAAACGCCTTGACAAAGTCCGTCTCGAGGTGCAGCGGGTACAGCAGCACCGTGGGGAAGGCGAGCGTGCTGCGCGGGTCGTCGGGGTCGGGCAGCAGAGCGATCCCCGCGTCCTCCATCTCGGGCGGCTGCGATGTCTTGCGCGTGGGTATGTTGCGGGCTCGGAGCGCGGCCTTGATGAGCATCTCGCGGCGCTTCTGGGTGGCTTCTCGCTCGGCGTCCCTCTTGCGTCGGGCGTCGATCTCCTTGGCGCGCTTGACGATGTCGTCTGCCACAGCGCGTAGCGAGGCGTTGGATTCGTCTAGCGAGAGGCCTCGCGCGCACACGTCGTCGGCCTCCTGGATGCGGTCAACTGAGAGCAGGGCGCGAGCGCTGCGATAGTAGGCCTTGAGGTTGCGCGGGTTCAAGCGCAGGGCTGCGGCGCAATCAAGCCAGCAGCTGCGGTAGTTCTTGAGAGAGAGATGGCAGGCAGCTCGGTTGACGTAGAGCGTCTCGAGAGTCTCGCGCTGCTTCTTGATCTCCTCCTCGTCATCGGGCACGCCTTCGTCGTTCTTGGTCTCCTCGCCCTTTGCGCGCTTGCGCTCCTCGCCGGCGAGGATGGCGACACCCTTTGTGTAAAACTCCTTGGCGTCGACGTAGGCGCGGATCCTGAAGCACTCGTTTCCGCGCTCCTTGAAGTCCTGGCCGTTCTCAAGCGGCGTGCCCTCGTAGGCGAGGGCCTGCAGAGCAGCGATATCGTCATTCTCTTCGCTGGCGTCCAGATCCGTCATAAAGAGAGGCGACTTGTTGAGGTCCTCCCACACCTCGTCCACGGTCTTGCCGTTGGCGATGGCGTGGGCGGCGGGCAGCTCAGGCCTCATCACTTCGGATGGGTTGGTTTGTGACGATGAGGTCTTCTCCGCCTGGGAGAGCTTCATGGCCTCTTCCATCCTGTCCGTGAGCTCCTCGATATGCATTTTTGGCGTTTGCAAAAGATGAGGTGATTCGAATATATCTCGTTCAAACCCTGCAGCCCTCGTTCCTGGGTATCATTGGCGGAGTGAACGTTTAGTGTGCCTTGATGTTGCTAAAATTTGAGGTTCTCCAACTTTTGGTGGGTGGCAAAAATCTTATTGGGCATTGCCCGAAATATCACGACTCAGCGAACATATAGCTGCCAGCGTGCCTTTTTCTTATTTCAACACCAGGATAAGTAACAGGAAGCACGAGTCGAGTATTTCATACAAAGCCTCACTCAAGCTGAATACCTGAGTCTCAGCCCTTTGTAACTACCTTGCCTCCAAATGCCTATCTCCAGATTGAAAGACACAGATTGAAGGAAGGAAAGCATTATCAGTAACGTTCTACTTCTATTCATCTAAATAAAGCAAATGCGCAATCTCATTACAAATCATCTTCATCTCCAATGATAGATGTCATTTCGTCGAACTTTTGCAACCCTCTTCCAACGCCTCATAAACCGGCCAAGCCAAAAGACAGAACGCTATGCAGTAGGATATAAGATGATTGAAAATAGCAAAAGCCAGACTTGCACTGCCGCTCCTTTCCTTTTAAACCGCAAAACTCCAAATCAGCGCTGATCTAACAAAAATAAAAATGCAATGTTTGCATGGCGAGCAAGTCCTAATCGATGGGCCTACACGAGGGATGTGAATTGCGTAGACGACAGGCTTTGCCCAGGCGCTTCAAGCAATCGAATGGTGACCTACCGTCACCTGACTCATTACTCAGAATCGTAGAACTCATTCTCGGTGATTGCTACGGCGTCGCATTGTTTGCGGGACACAGCAGGTGTTTCCTCGGTGGGCTCCTCGTTGTGCTGACGGGGAACAGAGAAGCATTGGATAGCTCCAAAGATAGCTGCAACAGCGCTACCATACCAAGCCAAGGAAGAACAGTCCATCTTGCTACCGACGGACCACAGGAATCCGGCGATGGGAGGCGCAACCATTCGGCAAGCAGCTCCGGCGCTGGCGGCCAGACCGTTGACCTTGCCCAAGGCGCCCGCGGTGGGAGTAGCCTCCTTGATGAGGATCATGAGGAGTGGGTACAGGATGATGGAAAGGATATTGCGAACAATGAGGCAGCAGTAGATGGCGGGGTAAACGAGGTTCTCCGGGACAAGGAGAAGCATGGGCATCAGGATGTAAGCGATGGGGTGTAGAACGGTGACGAAGATGAACAGGCGGAAGGTTCCAAACTTCTTTGCGGCCCAGGGAAAGATGAAGACCTGGATGAACAAAGCAATGCCACCATCCACAGCCAGAATAGCGCCAACGTTGCGAAGCGTGAGACCCAGGCCACCGGGCGAGTAAAAGGGAAAGACGGAGCCGGGCTTGAGCATTTCGATGGCAGACACACGTTCCTCCTCGAAGAAGATGGGCAGCAGATGGTCGAAGGTCATGGAGTGGTAGGTGAAGATGGAAAGCGCGACAATGAGTGCGACAACTCGCTTGTTCCAGATCTTGGTGGCGACGAGAGGCGTCTCTTTCTCGTTCTCGATCGTGAAGGCGTCCCAGTCCTCAGTAGCAGTATCGATGGCACCGTACGTCTCCGCTTGCACCTCTGTCGACATTCTGTTGCTGGAGGAAAGAATCAGGGGCGTCTCCTCGGAAGCGTGGTACTCGGTGTGCTGAGTTGGCTCGGATTGCATTTCAGGGTGTGTCTCCTCGAGGAGTAGAATGCCAAGTGAGATGCTGACAAGGAGCAGGCCGGAGCAGATGAGGTTGGGCAACAGGTAGGGGTAGCGTTCGAAGAGGCTGCCCGTGGGGAACGTCTCAGGCCACGAGTCGTGGGGGTTGGCAAACATACCGCCAATGGAGGGGCCTACGATGGTACCGATGCTCCAAACAAAGGGCATGATGGAGAATGCGCGGGCTGTGTCGCTTGTGTAAGTGTATGCAAGAGGGCGTTTTGCGTCAGGGGTGTGAACTTACGCTCATGCTCTGGTCTGGTCACCAGCTCACCGACCATGGTCTGGATAACACCAATATTTCCATTGAGAAGTCCGCCAAGAGCCCGACCAAAAAGTGCGACACCGAAGTTGGGAGCGACACCCACCATCAGCATGCTGAACATGGTGCCCAATGATCCGATGATCAGGACGGGCTTGCGGCCGATGCGGTCAGACAAAGCACCCCAGTACATGCCCATGGCGGCCTCTGCCAGGGAGAAGGCAGAGATGAGGATTCCAGAATAGAAGGAAGCTTGGCTCTCGTCGCCAATCTGGTAGTCCTTTACGAGTGCCCATGCATAGGGGAAGATGGAGGTCAAGGCGATGGGCTCTGCCAGTCGTACAATGGCTGTTCAAAAGGGGTATTGTGTTAGCAACTTGCACCTGATACATCGGCATACTCCTTTATCATCTAGACTACTTACCAAGAAGAAAAAGCTGCATGGCTGGAAAGGCATCCGGGTCACGACGACCAGTCAACTGGAGAAAGCCCATGCCTGCTGGCGCAAGGGGCAAAATGCAAATGGTTGAGTGAATGGGTTCCAGCGAAGTGTGGAGGGTCCAAGACCAAGCGGCAAAGAGCCTGGAGGCTGGAATAGGGCACGAAATGGACTACTTCAAGGGCGAGAGTGAATGATTTGGTTGGGTGGCTTTTGGTGTTTTTGGGATGACCAGGTGGGAAGCGGCTCGTTTGCTTTGGCGGGAACGGCAAAAAAAAGGCAGCCAGGAAGAGCAAGTTTCACAAGAGACAGGCAGCAGCTGCAATCACAGTCAAGAAGAAAGGCGACTGGAGAGAACAAGATACGAAACTGCTTGAAGCTGAGGGAATGTGTTAGCTGTAGGAAAAAGGACGGTCTCAGAGAGGAGAGGGCGGGAGACGAGATATATGAAGCGTGGGCAGCAGCGGGCAGCAGGAGCCCGTGTAAGTGCAGGCGGCGGCTTTGGGTGGGGACCGAGACCGTGAGCGCCTGTCAAGTCCAAGCCACTAGCTTGGGAAACTGCCCGATAAGGTCGCAGCAAAGCTTCGTTTGCAGCATGTGGGGCATCTGCAAAAGCGAGCATCTTTCGCGCTGATTGCATACGCACCGCAGAAGCTAAGGAGACGAAAGCCGAGCGAAAACGAGAGAGAGAAGAAGAAGCGTGTGGACAACGCCCGGGCGCGGCCAGAGTGAGACACCTCCGTGCCGACAACGCAGGTGAGCTTTCCGCCGCCGGGGCCTTGGCTAGTAATTAGCAGGACGCTTCTACCAAAGTGTGTTTCGGTTTACCGGCCGTGATCAGCCGGCGTCGATGCTGATGATGATCGTTTTGTACCCACTCCAGGGAGTTGTGACGGGGAGTGGATTGTTGTTTTTGCTCACGATGAGGTTGCGTTGCTGCTCGTCTCTCGAGGCGCTATCCATCATCATTGGAAATGCAATTTGCCTGCCCCTTCTTCAGTCTCATAACTGACTTGCCATCCTCTGCATCCATCTGCAATGAATAACAGAGAGAGTAGCCCTTCTCTGAATCCCCTCCTTCTCCCTTCTCCCTCCGGATCATCGCAAACACGATGAGTCGGGCTGTCGGCAAAAGGTCAGTAGAACACCTTGGAACAAGACCGTCGTCAACTGGCGCCCCAGTTAGCTTGATGGAGACGAGGGGGGCGCTCGGGAGCTTGTCCTGGTCATCTGCAGCGAACCTGGATTTCTGGTTGCAGCTACCGAAAGGCGATTCATGATTGGACGGGTCGACCGATAATGGACACTCGCATGGTCCGTGTCAGGATGGCTTGTGCACACCTGGGAGATGGATATCGGTTTAACAGTGGGTCCTTTGCGTCCAGACTGAACTGCTCCACCTATGACTTTATCCGGTATCCGAATCTCCATTCGTCCAATGATTGGCTGTATGCCGCCGCTCGCATTTACGCAACGCTGATGGCCCCTCCCACCTTGGAAGTTGAAAATTCTCACTGTTGGGGTCGTTTCCTGTCGGAGCCGATCACCGGGCCTTGCGATACCGTCTTTCAAATGATTCGTTTCGTAACAGCAACTCTAGTAGGCGCTGCGCAACGACTCAAGTCTTGGCAGTCTGGCCTGACACTAGCATTATCAGTACCGTACCCATCTCCCTTGTTCGGTGCGAATGTCCCGCGTGCCCTGGTCATAGAGAGCACCCTCGACTTTGTCTCCCCCTCCTCGTCGCAATTCGGCTCTCCATCTCCTGCTCGAGATGCAAACGCACAAGCCTTGAACCAGGCAGCGCAGTTCGTTCCATGCAGTCCAGCAGCCCTGGCAACCAGTCATGACCCCTCAGGGGATACCAACGACTTTTTCTCTGGGGGCGGCAGACCCGGTATTAAAGCTCCGCTACTGGTGGAACAAACGCCCACTGGGAGGACGAGACGGATGCGGCTCAAACGTCTGCGTTCAAGTGCATGGTGCATGTGCATGTCTTATATCTCCAGGTGACATACAACCTGTGCAGGTACTAAACAAACACAGACTAAGGCACTGTGAAATCGGTTGATGTGTTCTTTCTTGGAGGAGTGGCGCATCGACGGTTGCCCAGCATGCGGAAATGGAACGACCCAACGATTCTGTAAGCCACGCCCCGAGAACCGGAAAGCATCAAAGCAAGGGGGGCACCAAAGCATAGTTATCTGTCGTTGGATGCAACGTGCGACCGTGCAATCTTGGCCCAGGCGCCGTCTGGCAAAGCACCTCTTCCCACTCTGCTTTGGAAAGATGCAATTGGGACTTAGTGAGAGCCTGTGCGCTGCGCCCGCTGCCTCGCTTCCTGCAATCGTCCAGGTTGTTCCATCCACATCGCCCCCCTTGGACTTACGGAACTTTGACGCCAACCCTCCATCCTTCGTCTTCCCGTCCCCTCCACAGCATTACAGCACCCCCTCCTTCACATGTTGTCCGCTCCCTTGTCCGGCCGGTTCTTGTGCAGATCCCCTTTCCCAGAATCCCATGTTGTCGTCATTCTCCCCGTCAGCTGCCAATTGCGTGGCATTCAGTTCAACTCAAAACAGCTCGCATCTTCTAGAAAGCATCGGGCCGTTATCTGCCTTGGCTGTCTTCAGAGTCGTCGTCGTCGCACTAGTCCACAACGTCTTTCACCACGCAAAATGATGAATGGAGCCGGGTGGTGGATAACAACACAGCCAGTCTGCTTATCTCGCAGATCGCCCTGCCTTGCTTGGTGTGGCAGCCCACCGGTGTATTGACCTGCATGCTGCTGCACCCATGGTTCCATGCAATTTCCAGTGCCTCCATGGACCAAGGCTCCAGCGCCGATGGTGCGCCGTGCCGAGTCGTATGCTTTTGTCTAGCTCATAGTCCTGGTGGTAGCGTGAATCAGCCGAAACAACAACAACAACTGAACCACTGCCCACCGCCTTTTAAGCCAATCCCGCCACCAGAGCGTGAGCCCCGACGAACAAACTGGCAGAGGAGAAAATATGACCGTCGTTCTTGAAATCCCCCGTCTTCTCATCCGCGGAATTATCATTTCGCTCGGATTACAGCATCGGTTGAGCTGCACTTGCACGATGACCAGAAACGACCCCCGGAACCTCGCTCCTCGATGCGCTACGAACCGAGTCTGAGTCGCCAGAATCGACCAGTCTCGGCCCACCCGTCAGCCGGACCCAGAACTCGACCCACAAACGCGTGTCGGAGTATGCATTTACTGAAGCGGCTAAGCAGGCCCGCGCTAGTTCCCGCATCGCCCAAAGCGGGGATCCATAGCAAAAAGAGGGGCTAATTCAACGACACACCATCAGCACGGCTGGCTGCGATGCCCGCCATCGGCGTCCAAGCAAGAACTTGGCAGCATATCACCAGCCTCCCCCGGCTGACCTGGGCGGTTGCGACGGCGGCTCAGTCAAGTGTGTGTTTTCAACGGTGATTAAGCAAACGACGATCTATGTCACCGAGGCCCAACCATTGTCATGCACGCCCTGTTCGCAGTTCCTCCAGAGAGATTTCTCTCCGCTTGTCTGTCCTTAACGGAGGAGGGCCCTCGGCTGAGTCACCAAAGCCGAATCTGAGTCGCGTGACAGCCTAATACTTTTTGATAGTGACTGAAATTTGCCAGCTCCATCCATCTCCGGGGTTCCCTCTCACTTCGCCCCCAATGCCGACGGTCCGTACGCTACTGTACCAGGTCCGGGTACATGGCCTGAGCCCCCTTCCATTTGGCACCCCACAACTCGACGTTGGCTTGTGCTCTTCGTGGGGTCTGATCCCGGTACGTTGATCGTTGGGCGAAGTAAACATTGGAAAGTTGAGCTTAATACTCAAAGTGACCATACACAATGATGACACTCTTTTGTGCATTGCTTCACCTTCTTATGTGCCTCCTTGCGTTTACTGCTTGGAACTTCCTATGCATTTCAGCGCAAGACGTTTGTGGTCGCACTTGACTGTGTGCATCAGGATTTGTGTTGACAATCGCATTCTCCAACATCGGGTCACTGCTGAATGCGACGTTGACCTGGCTATGTGTCAAACGGCTTCATCGGCGCCCCACGCATCGCTTTTGGACATTTCCCAAGTTCTCCGAAACCATAAGAATAAAACATTGTCTCGGGCTGGAGCTCGACCATCAATGTCTTGGGGTTATCGAGCCAATTAAATTCAATCTCGCCCCTCATTCTGTATAAAATCGACAAGTCTATTCCAAGCCCCCAACTCAGGGTCCAGGAAAATGGTCGATCTGGGACGTGGTTAACGTTTCTGCAATTAAATCGCATAGCGTCGCCACCCCCGTATCTTGCTAGGTAATGATAAAGGAAAACGCCACCGATGTGGTTGCGAAAGACATGTTCCGATCTCGTTGTCCCTGGTCGTCGTGCACGGATGACCATGATCGCCATTCCAATGGCGGTGGCGAGGGAATAAGCCTCATATGGCCTGTTGAGCATAATCCTCGAAGGCGAGCTCGATGTAAGACTATGTATGTGCAGCTTCGGCAGGTTGTCTGTCACGTTTGCAGTGGACGATGCGCCATGATCATCGGTTACTCCGCAGTGGCCGACGTCGGAAAATTTGCCTGGTCATGCTGTGGCAAGCAGAACAACGAGGTACAAACATACTAGGATATGCCATGTTAGTCCGCGTTCAGATACATGTGACCTTGTTTGATGATGGTAAGCACCAGAGTGTCTCCAGATCGGTGATGGAGTCGTAGACATCCTTCATAGAGTATCGTATTCCAACTTTTGTTACAGCTGTTTATGCCCTGACAAACTGGGTGCAGCCTTCTGGTCACTACTTATGGTCTATATAGTCGCCCAGACTCGCACCTCTTACAGGCAGTGATGCAACTGTCCCTCTAGCCTCTATAATCAACACAAAACCGACACATCAAGTTTAGCCCTCTCACTCAACGCCCATATCCTTCAAAATCAGCTTGTACCGCTCCGCCTCCTCCACCATCTCCTCCCGCCTCCTCGGCTTCCTGTCCTCGTCATCCACCCTCCTCAGCCCACCTCCGGGCTTCGGCCTCTCCTTCATCTCGCGATCCCACAGCGCCCCGCCGACGTTGCCGTCCTCGCCCGCCATCTTGACGTAGACGGCATCTGGGCCGCCCATGTCGCCCGGCGTCCGCGGCACGATGTGGACGTGCACGTGCGGCACCGTCTGTCCCGCGTCGGCGCCGTCTTGGATCGCGACCGAGAAACTGCCGGCCTCGGGCTCTGGGGAGGGGAAGTAGGCGCGGGCGAGGAGGCGCTGGATGAGCTGCACAGTTGTGAAGAGGTCGGCTGTCTCGGCGGCAGTCAGGTCTGTGAAGCGTCGGTGGGGTGAGTGTGGGCAGACAAGGACGTGGCCTGGGATGAGGGGTTTTAGATTGACGAGGGCAAAGGAGTGAGGTGTTGTGAGGAAGACCTAAGTAATGATCAGAATTAGTGATCTAAGTGAGAGTAAGGTAAGATGTTTCGAAATGCAAGCACATCCAGCCATCGCGTTCATACGAGGCCGCCAAATCAATGGCCTCATAGCACCATAGTCGCCGTTTCAAGGGAATAATCTCACCTGATTCGTCACCTCAAACGGCCCAAACTTGACCGACCGTCCGGCTGCCCCGGCCGCAGTCATGATGCCTCGCACCGAACGGCCTGATACAGATAACCTAGCCGCTTTGCAAACTTCAGACGTCAGCATGCCTCCAAGTCGGAATGGCCGCGATTCCGGGATGAGACAGAACGGTCCTTTTTATGCCTGAGTAACTGAATGAGAACTCCGCGATGTGTCGATGAGGCCTTGTTGTTGCTGTGAGTCGAGGTTACAGCCGACAATCGAGGTGTCAATTGGAGTGGCTGATGTCATGGATCGAGCTTCCTCGCGTTGCTCCGACGGAGAGGCCCCACATGGGTTGACCACTTGGCTAACACGCGAGAGCAAGGGCTTTTGCATGACACTCACGTTGAATCTAAAGCCTTGGACGTATGTCATGATAACCTGATTCATGTAATACGATCATACAATTGCTTCGTGTATTTAATAAAAGAAATCTCAGCGAACGCCTTGTTTTACGTGCTCCGTTGCCTGGTATCAACCTCCAAATACCATCATGTCGATATTTAAATACAATGAATAAAGCCGGCTTACAGTAACAAACTAAGCGGCCGCCTACTGGAAACGTACTTGATCTTCGTCGATAGGAAGCTGGTCAGTACTCGTATTAAATGTCTCTCGGCCAGGATTCAAAGGCTCTGTCTCGTCTTCCGATACATCCCTCCATGCAACTGTAAGGGGGTCAGTTCCTACATCCACAAAGTACTGCGCTTGGTTATTCAACTCACCATGCGGTCGGACGAGTAAACTCGATACCAGACCGAGTCCAAATAAGCTTGCCAGCAGAATAAAGATGGCTTGTGGGTACGAGCCCACGGTCGCAGCAAATAAGCCATTGAAAAGGACAGGGCCAAACACTCTGGTCAAAGCGTGCAGCATACCTATCGCTCCGAGCAGCTGGCCCACCATTTCTGAAGGAACATGCTTGGTGATGATGGCCTGGCTGGTCGCGCTGCCAAGTCCACCCAGAGCTGTAACCATGCCGCTAGCAACGAAAACCTTCTCCGAGCGAGACAGGATGTATCCAATAGATCCGACAACATCCGAAACGAGAGCCGCCCGGAGGACCCAGATGTCCAAATTGTCTGCCCCGGAGTTCTTGTCCACGGCAGCCACGCCAGTCTCGCGGCGGCGCCGAGCAGCGGGTCGAATGCGACCGAAGTAGTTGATGATAGGGAAGACGCCCATGAGCACGATGACTCTGATCATGGACAAGGCAGAGACGAATTTGGAACTTTCGAAGTTGCCCCAGTGAAAGTGCGTCTGGCAGTAGAGAATAATAACAGCCCCTGCCGACATGGACGCTCCAAGAATGATGGTGTCGTCGGCCGCAAGGGCCACCAAGTTACGGCGAAGAGCAGGCGACGTTCCCGGCCCTGTGGGCCAGAGGATCTTGAGGGGCGCAAATGGGCTTGCAGTCCGTATAGTGGTCCACCAAGACGAGGCAGAGCCTCGCATCTCTCGCTCTTTGTCCCACTTCTCCCGTGCAGCCATTTGCTTGCGCGTGGACAAAGATTCAGGAACAACAAACCACATAACTAGGATGAATGCAATGTGACATCCCAGAACGACGTAGAAGATGGATAGCAGGCTGCCCGTCCACTTGACAAAGTAGCCCCCCAGCAGAGGGCCGAATGCAAGCCCTGAGAAGAGGCACGCATGCACGTAGCCCATAGATACCGCGCGCTTCGAAGGTGGCGTGCAGTCACTCGTGTAGGACTGGCACATGATGTTCCCTGCTGTGAACGAGCCTGTCAGGCCGTCAAAGACGCTGCCCAATATCAGCCATCGATAACTGATCACCTCGGGGAACCGGGCAGCCAGGATTGTAATGCCTTCGTTCAACACCCCACCCACAGAGGCGACCGCCATGAGACGGGTCCTGCCGTATCTGTCGGATAGGTGGCCGACTCTAGGCGTGACGAAAGCACTCAGGATACCAGTGGCGAAGCTCAAGATCAGTAGGAACGTGGCCACGTTCCTCTGCACTTCTGGAATTTCACATTGAGGATTATCGCTCCCAAGCAGGACTGGGGTGAACACGAAGCTTGGGTTCTGTGTTTGCTTGTCGGCAAAGTATTTCCTGCAGACGAGGTCGAGGATTCTTATCACCAGGTTAGCAGCTGTACGTGCGGCTGACCGGGGACAACTAACAGATTGAGCCTGGGAACTATTACGCCCCCGAAGGCGAGAGTGAATACGACAAACGGACCAAGCAGCCAGAATATCTGTGAGTGTGTCAGAGCCGAGGATTCAAGAGAGCTTCGGACAGCGGTTCAAAGCGTACCGAGGGTCTGCGCCACCACGGCAGGTGTTCAAAGTCCTTGTGCGCATCCCAGCCGCCGCTGCTAGAGATATCGCTGCTTCCATCTTGGATTTCTGCATCGTCCGTCGCCAGCAAGCGCGTCGTTTCGATCGAATCGGCGGGTGAACCTGCGGTTGCGTCGCTACGGCGACTCGTAGCTCTCGTCATGATGAAGTGGGTGCGCGCGCGCTCGGGTTATGGCGGTAGGGATCCTTCCAGGATAGGGGAGGTCCAGAGGGAGAGTTGATCGAAGCAAAGATTGGCCTGTTACAGGCGAGATTGGTCGAGGTAAACGCAGGGCATGGCCAAGGACGAGTGTATTGTGTTTTGTGAGGTGCGAAGCAGTTGAACTACTTAACTAGATCGTATCGCAAAAAGCCAAAGGTTTCAGCACCGGGGCATCCGTGCTTACTTGTCCCAAACAGATCAAAGAAAAGGTTATTTGGTCCTGGCAGGATGAGACAAGAGAGGTGAGGGCACCATCAAAAGGAGGAAGGATTAATAATGACATCTGGACTGCGGACAATCTGGATCCATGATAAGTCGAAGCGGGTAATGGTGGTGGTGGTGGAGCCGACCGGGGGCCGGTCCGCTAAGGCGGGATTCGACCACCCATAGCTACTAGTAGTAGATAAAAGATAGCGCAGGTCGCGGAATGTCTTGTGCTCCAGTTGCAGATGGACAGAGAAAGAACTGAGCTGGCTTCAGACAATGTTTCTCAGTCTGTCGCGAGTGGTAGCCTATGATGCCCTAAGAAGACCATGAATTGTATCTCCGTTACTGGCGTTGTCGGCCTCTTCTACAATGTCGTGAGGCGATATGTATCAGACAACTAGGCGGATGAATGACGCACTTGCTCCCCTGGTATGCAGCTAAGATCTAAGGTGTCTGATATGTAAGCTCAAGCTGTGCGGGCGTGGCTGGGTGACGCTCCCTCTCGTTGGGTTGATTGGTGGGTGGGAGCGTCGGACTTCGGTGACTTGTTGCGCCGGAACCCCGTGCTTTGAGGATTATCAAGGTGCAACCATTGGCACGCAAGAGTCGATCTTGTTTTGGGAAGGGCTTCGGAGCGGAGTTTGGATCCTGACGATTTGTGTGGCACACAGCAGCCAGGTCATCGTGCGTTCGATCTGCTGTTGGTTAAACTACGCTGGGAAGAGATGACTATGAAAGGACCTTGAACAAGGCCTACAAGCAGATAAGGAGAGTATCGTAAAACAGAAAATTAGGGGGAAAATACAGTCAAGTTGACCGCTCTTAGATGTCACGTTCAATCCGTGCATATGTAGATTAGCAACATGAGAAGGTCTAAGGTATAAGTCGAGTGCAGCCGTAGGTACGTGAGGTTGTCGATTGCAACTCGTTGCGTCAAGCTGTTGCGCTGAACCCGTTTCTTATGTGGGGCGCGAGGAGCTCGGCAGCATCCAATCAGACGCCTTAGACACCATGACTCAGCAAACCTCAGTGTGCGCCGTGGTGCCTGTCTTGCATATTTTCCAGAAAGCGTGTTTCGCTATCCAGACAAGGCTCCATCGAATTGGACCTCCCCTAACGCGACTCCAGCAAATACCGCCACGATGCCCGTCGTCAAGGGAGGCGTGTGGACGAACATTGAGGATGAGATCCTCAAGGCATCAGTCTCCAAGTATGGCCTTAACCAATGGGCCCGTGTCTCGTCGCTGCTTGCGCGCAAGACGCCCAAGCAGTGCAAGGCCCGCTGGAACGAATGGCTCGACCCGAGCATCAAGAAGATCGAATGGAGCAAGGAGGAAGACGAGAAGCTGTTGCATCTCGCCAAGATCATGCCCACCCAGTGGCGAACGATTGCTCCCATCGTTGGCCGAACCGCGAACCAGTGTCTTGAACGATACCAAAAGCTCCTCGATGAGGCCGAATCGCGAGAATCTTCCAGCCTTGGGTTGATGGGGCCGGATGGCGCCGAGACACAAGCCCCCAGCGCCGATGATGTGAGGCGACTGCGTCCCGGCGAGCTGGACCCTGACCCAGAGACGAAGCCAGCCCGACCCGACACGATCGATCTCGATGAGGACGAAAAGGAGATGCTGAGCGAGGCTCGTGCCCGTCTGGCGAATACTCAGGGTAAGAAGGCGAAGCGAAAGGCGCGAGAGCGTCAGCAGGAGGAGTCCCGTCGTCTCGCTGCCCTGCAGAAGAGGCGAGAGCTCAAGACGGCTGGCATCAACATCAAGGTCACTACTAGGAAGAAGGGTGAGATGGACTACAACGCCGATATTCCGTTCGAGAGAAAAGCACTCACCGGTTTCTACGACACATCGGAGGAGATGGTGCGAAACGAGGCGCAGCGTGAAGCTTTTGATCCTCGAAAGCAACAGCTAGCCAACAAGCGAAAGGGCGAGGGTGAGGAGGATACCGACCGAAAGCGAAGGAAGAACGACAAGGACAGCTCCAACGAGTCCTACAAAGCCGCCTTGAAGGCCGGTCAACTCCAGAAGATCCGAGAGGCCGAGCAGAGCAGCAAGCGACGCGCGCTGGTCCTGCCCACCCCTCAGGTCGGCGAGGGCGAGCTGGAAGAGATCGTAAAGATGGGCAAAATGGGCGAGGCTGCCAATCTGAGAGCCAGAGAGAGCGAGAACGACGCCACTCGGGGACTCGTCAACACATACTCTACCTTCAACTCTAGTGCACCTATCCGAACACCGAAAGCGCCCGAGCAAGAAGATCACATCGCCAACGAAATCCGAAACATTCGAGCACTCAATGAGACGAAGTCAGCTCTCCTGGGTGGTGAGAACACTCCCCTTCATGAAGGTGCCTCCTCAACTGGCTTTGATGGAATTGCACCTCGGAAACACACAATCTCTACACCCAATCCTATGGCCACACCTTTAAGGGGCCAAGATGGTATCGGCGCAACGCCTGGTCGACCTGGACAAACGCCCATGCGGACTCCTCGAGACACTCTCTCCTTGAATCAAGATGACGGCATGTCCGTTGTTTCGGCCACTCCACGAGACATCAGGATGAGAGACATGGCTGTGCGAAACCAGGTGAAGTCGGGTCTTGCTTCACTTCCCAAGCCGAAAGACACGGAATGGGAGTTCGATATCCCTGATGAGGAAAGGGAAGCTATGCGGATTGAGGACATGAGCGAGGAGGATGCTGCCGAGCGCGATCGTCGCGAACACGCAAGACGAGAAGCCGAGGAGGCTTTGGAGTTCAGGAGGCGCACCCAGGTTATGCAGAAGAACCTCCCGAGACCAGTCCATGTCGACCTGCCTGATCTGTTGAAGCAGGCTAGCAATATCACCAGCGTCGCCGAAGCGCTCATCGCCAAGGAGTCCGCAAACCTCATGGCCAATGATGCGATGAGGTACCCACTCCCTGGTGGCCAGGTCAGCGGCGCGCCTCGGGCTTTGCAGCAGATTGACGACGATGCCCTCGCTGAGGCTCGTCTTCTGATCATGTCCGAAACAAAACCCCTTCCCAGCCTCCAAGATATCCAGACTGCCTTTGAAGCCCGGGCGAGCAGTTCGCTGCTGTTGGGTCTTGGTTGCTACAACGATGATGACGAGGAGGAGCAAGGGGCAGCCATGAAAGCTGCGTTCGATGTAAGCCTCACCTTCCCTTCCCTTAGATGTGAAGCGCTGTATTAACCACCTCTTAGTCTGTTCAAGATTCCATCATGGCTTCGGCTGAGCAGGGCGCCAAGCTGGAGAAGAAATTATCGCTCCATTTGGGCGGCTACCAGAAGCGACAGAAGATGCTACGCGACAAGACGAGCGACGCATCCGAAGCTCTCGAGAAGGCCCGTGTAGCCTTGGCCGGGTTCAGAACACTTGCCATCTCAGAAGATGTTGCTATTGAGCGACGACTGAACGCACTGCGTGAAGAGGTTGGCTTTGTAAGCCGGCGTGAGAGAGAGGCCCAAGAGGAGTACAGGAAGGCCAAGGATGAACTGGACGCGCTAATGGCAAACGGAGTCAATGGGGTTCATTAAGATACGATCACGGTGTACAATTAGGGGATAACCAACTGGCATTTTTTCGAGGCTAATCCTAACGAGTTTATTTACCACCTCTGAGCAGTGTTGTTTCGTTTACGGAAGCCGTGCCTTCGTACGCCCTTCTGAACTTGTTCCAGGCTATATCTTGCGGCGCTTTCCGCGTTAACCTACCTGGTCCGATGTTTTCTCACACCAAGGCGAGGCAGCTTGATAGGTACGATCAAAAGGACAGAGACGAGGGCCAGCACTGTGCAGCAGATAAAAGTAAGTCGTAAGGCGGCCGCGTAACTCTTGACGACCTGCTCGCGATACTTGGGCTCCAGCTTGGCAACCTCCTCGACAGAAGCCCTGACGAGACGAATGACCTCTTCGCGACGATCTCCCTTGACAAACATGTCTAGGTAGTGCAGCAGGGCGTTCTGGACGACGAGACTGCTGCTCGCGACACCAAGAACCATGCCGAGACTGCGCCAGAGCATGAGGGTGCTCGTGACGACGGCCTGCTCAGTATGCGCTGACGCTGCGAGGATGGCCATGAATGTGCCGGGGAACTGGAAGCCCTGGCCGATGGACGAGGGGAGGAGGATGAGGAGGTAGATTGGAGGTGGGAGGTCGCGGCGCAGGGCGGAGAGGCCGATAGTGCCGATGAAGATACAGATTGTGCCAGTCTGGACAGGCCATTTGAGCCGACCGGTCCAGGTTACGGCGAAGCCGACGAATGTGCCTACGATGGAAGAGGCCACAGTCGGGATGATAAGACGAAGGCCAGAGGAGGTGGCACTGGTGAGGAGGACAGCCTGAAAGTATAGGGGGCTGGTGTTCTACGTTAGTAAGAGTAGCGAGGAAAGTGCTCGCAATACGAAGGTCAACTCACATGTTGAACAAGATCGAGTTGGCCAGGAGAGCGGCAATGACGTTGGAGAAGATGAGGTTGGCTCGGGGGGCGTGACGGATCAGGTACAGGGGCATGATGGGCTTGTGAACCCACGACTCAACCCAGAGGAATGTCGGGAACAGGACAGCGAATGCGATGAGAGAAGCGATGACGAGTGGGTGCGACCCTGTAATGAAGATATGAGTACCTGGTCCGGGGGGTTTGGAGTTGCGGCACTTGACTTACATGGCAGCACATTACCACCGAGGTTCTACAACATGATATCAGCACTGTTGAACTCCAGCCTTCTCGGAGGAGCACCACTTACCAGACCCAGAATCACAAAGGTTATAGACATGGTCAGAAGCAGCGAGCCCCGAATATCGAACTCCTTGAGGGCCTGCCACACGCTCTTCCTCTCCCCCACGATGCCCAGGTCGTCCGGGATGGCTACCCAGGCGACGCACATGCATATCAGAAGCGGAGGGACCTGGACGCCAAACTCCCACCGCCAGCCGAAGTAATCAGCCATGGCACCCCCAGTAGCAGCGCCCAGGGCTGAGCCGACGCCGTAGTTGAGGTTGATGTACGATTGGTAGGCGCCGCGTTCTCTGAATACGGGTGTTAGTCTACTCGGCCATTGCCGTGGCACGGCAAAGAGATAGTAGGAATAGGAAAGCTGGCACATCGGATCTGGAGGTTCACTTACTCAATGGGCACCAGGTCGCTTACAATGATGCTCCCCAGCGTCATGACGCCGCCAGCGCCCAGTCCGCAGAACGCCCTGCCCAGGATGAAGCTCTCGATGCTCCCTGCGAGGGCGCACCACGTCGTAGCCAGAGCAAACACGCCCAGACAGCCCACAAACAGCGGCTTGCGGCCAACGGCGTCAGACAAACGTCCCAGGAGCGGCTGGAAGGCGGACGATGTGAGCAGGAAGGCGGTCGAGAGCCACGAGGCCGAGTTGGAGGCGTTGAAGTAGGAGGTGATGACTGGGTGCGACGAAGCCATGATTGTGCCGTCGAAGCACGAGATGAAGTAGGCAGCCAAGATCTGGGAAAAGATGAACCAGAAGCGCGTTGTCGAGGTGCCGTTGAGGAAGGGCGACGAGGCAGTCGTGCCATTCGTCGCCGCGGAAGCGACTGAACGGGCATTGGAGGAACGACGTCGACGATAGATGAGGGGAGACTCTTCGGTAGGCCCCGAACCATCGCGATCTTCGGGAGGTTCATCGTCCTCGTCTTCGTCCTCGTCTTCGTCCTCGTCCTCGTCCTCGCTAACTACATCTTGCTCGTCGTCCCCGATCCGAGGGTTAGGGTTAGACAAAGAAGGACGCAGCATAGCGCTCTCCAAAGACTCTGGCTGCAAGAAATGCCCACCAGTCGTCAACGACCTCGACAGGGCCTGGAACTCGAGGGGATCAACCACATCGTCGTCGCTCTCGCTATCACCGCCGAGTCCCCGGCCGTCTGCCTGCGCAGGGACCGGCACGGGGACGGGGAGACGACCCGCTTCAGGCGCGGCCGCGGTGCTGGAGCGCCGGGGCTCTGAGCTTCTGCGAGACGGGCTCATAGCGAATGATCTACGGTAAGAACATGCAAGTAGATTATATTTGAATCCGGCGGGAAAAGAAGACGCAGTCGTCCCGAGCACGACAGGTTTGGGCTGGGGCTTGAGGGTGGAGTCGCCGACGCTGTCGTGATCGCAGACTTTTCGGGAAGGCTTGCAGCGCCTGCCTCGCAATTGCCTCTACTATTATAGCCGAACGAGACCCCGCCCTGCAAGCCCCCCCCGGTCAGTTCGGCGCCGTACTCGGCCGACTGATATGAGCAAGAGTGCGAGTTCATAGAGGATGAGTCTGAGGTCTCTGACGGCGTGTGACTCAACTTCGAGTTT
>JADBHU010000196.1:0-44493 GCA_017140155.1 Fusarium devonianum | reverse complement strand
ATCTTGTACACTCATTGCCACCAACCCGGCTGGCCAGAACGCATAAACTTTCTGTCATCCTCCACTCCACCGGCTCAACTGTCCCTTACAGAGAGTCCCGGCTTGAAGAGCGGTTTTGAAGCTCCGACTGTATCGCCGATTTACCCGCCTGGTTGTTGTTGACTTTCAGCAAGGAACATGCGCTAGCTCATCTCTCTGCGCCCGGCAATTTGGGTCAAGGGGGCCGACTTTGTTTCAGAATCGTCTACACTCGTCGATGCAGTTCTTCAAGACTTGGAAAAACTCTGTGTACTAATGCCACTGACCCTTGAGCGACTCTATCAAAAGCACGTCGTCCGGGGCGGCGGCGGCGGCTGCTGCTGCTGCTGCTGCTGCTGCTGCTGAGCATGCCCGATACCCCTGGAAACAAGTCACCAGGATGTTCATCCTCTTCTAATATCACAACCAGATCCTGGGAACTTTTTACTTGGGCTCTTTCGACTGGCCCGCTACAGATCTTGTATTTGGAATTTGCTGTTCACAGTGGAGGCAACCCACCAACCTGATCACCGGGTCCGACACTGTTGAAGTACCAACAAGGCGAACGAATAATGTCACAGTTGAAGCGAGACTCGAGTTTCGGAGAGGCGCATACAATAGGACGAGTCAGAAATTTTCGTCGAGGGTGGGATATGAGGCCACGGCTGCATGAAGAAGCCATTGATTGATTAGACGTCTCGACGCTCATCATTTGCGACGCTTTCAAGCAAGACGCTTGGTAGTCTCTGTAGACTCTTTCTGATCTGATCAATGTGAAGCCCGAATGTCAATCCACTTGATCTTGAAAGGGGCAAGGTAGCACGCGTCCCAGCAATGAAAAAGAGAGTATGTCGAACGGTCATAGAGGCTCATTGACGGTAATTGCGGCGCCGTCTCGTGATGAAGATACGATGTCATTTTGCTAATAGGAAAAGAAGGATGCTCAGAAGGTGTTTATGATAGGTCGTGCAAATTCAATCCCGCTACGGCCGATGCTCATGACAGGCCTCAGCTGACAATTGTACCGCTTCACTGCACTAGAAAGCCCGATATTGCTCTTTGGGGACTCTAGCAACTTGCCGGCCCTCCATGAGAAGTAACCTATGGGGGGTTCTTTAGGTGTATGGGGATGTTTTCAGGGTGCTACACGGTTCTATTTGCAAATATTGGCCCTTACTGCTCATCGGACAAGTGAAGCTCACACGTAAGTATGTTGGAAACGGGCAGGGCTTGCCTCTGGGGCCAGATGAAGCATGCTACTCCACTGTCTGCGAACACCACTCTTGTGAGCGACCTAGTTTCACTGGGACTGGGGGGTCATCAAGGTTCAGATGATAAGGAATCACGGCGCGTATTGGCTTATCAGTCGAATATCTTAAGGCTTTTGTCTATAAGTGTTTGACCAGAGTTGCTCAGGCTGGTATCACGACCGACAGCAGTCTGCCCACTCGACACTGATAGTAGTGCTACAATGTGCTAAAGCTGATTGAGGCAAGCTTTCAGTCTGTATCGAGGGTGGGGTGGTGATAGGGAGACACTAGATTTGGTGATTTACGCGTGTCCTTGTCCCATCCTGAACGGTCGTGCCCGGGAGACACATCTGTTTCTAGTGCTCCGCAGATCGAATCTGCTCTCGGTTGCTAGGAGTGAGTTATTTCCCTTGATTCTGTGTTGCTGACGCCCATTTAGACCCGTTTTCGTGCCGCGCGGTCTGCCGGGGGGGCTCGATGCGATCACCGACCTAGAATCCTTGGGACAAGATGCAGGATTTCCTACCCGAGGCGGCGATAAAGTTTGTTTTGTTTTGAGCGTTGCCATAACCATGCTCTGAAGCCGAGAGTTTGGTCATCTTGGGACTAGAGGGGGTCAGCTCGAGATGGTTCAAGGGAGTCGGATATGAATGGTTCCGTATCTCCGATCAGGAAGGGTGGACTTGGGTGCGAACCACGCAGGCTGCTCTCCACCAGTCCCGTCACCATCACCCTTCATTTACGTCTTGTAGGGGATTCTTCGTCATGGTCGGCTGCCTTTTGATTTGTCAGTAAGGGCCAGATGGGAAGCATGTCCCTGTTCTGAAATCCCTAATAAAGTGCATCTCCAGACTTCCTCGAATGAGGGGCCGTATCGACAAGGTTAAGGGGGATCGGATGGAGACAAGGGATAAACATGTCCCTTGCACACGCGTTTCAACGTTGGTAGTTTATCTTGCCTACTCCCAGGCGTAGCTCTGAGAAAACAAGGCTGACTGCTCTCTTGCTAAGCAGATGAAGGGCATTGGGCTGCCGCTGCCGGGCCAGGATCTACGTCCTGACGTGACAATATTACATCGGCTGATATTGATGTCATGGGGTAGTTTTTTTTCTTCTATATTTTCTGTATTGGCAAGCTTCCTCCAGGCTGTGCTGAGTGCGAAAGCTGGGAACTGTATTTTCAGCAAAGAGCGTATCGTACACAGAGCCGGTAACAGAGGCCGCAATGTGGTGTAAGAGAGACCTGATGAGGATCTCAAGAGGGTGTAGGTTGAAACCCAACATAGCCGCTTCACTTACTGGGTATTTTCTACGAGATTTATTGAATCCAACTAGTCTCGATGAATAATATGTCGGATAGCACTGATGGGCAAGCAAGTCTCGACGTGGGTGCCTCGGGGTGTAGGGTAGGTAGGTTTGTCAGCAAGACAATATATGCCTTCCAATATCTCAAGCACGCCCTGGTTCATAAGGAATTGAACAGAGTTATAGCGGTCGCTTTACTGCGGTGCGGCAAGACCTGGGATGAATGTGCTGCCTGTTTTCGGCTGGAGTCACCATTCAGTTTGGTGGTAAAAACACGTGGTCATCAACATGGCCATCTACTAAGAAGTGAGTCGAAACACGAAGACCATATTATTGAACACCAAAACATATGGCTGACGTTCAACATCGACGTAAAAAAGGGAGATAAATGCCCCAAAACCGGGGGGTTGTTAAACATGTCTCACGTGTAACCCTCCCAATCTGACTTTCGAATAGCCCAGATTTGGTCATGAGGTGGTCATCTCTGTGCCTTTGGGAGTCCAGGTGAGCGTTCTTGCGAGAATTATGTAATCGAATAGGCCCCAAGCCACGCGACCAGTCCGCATGCCTTCTCACTGTCAACACCGCCATACATATCACGTCCAGCGTATCCGAAGAGAAACTGGCCTTGTTGGATATCTACCCTATTCTTGGCTGCAACAAGAAACGTGTTTCTTTCGATATTTTGCGGACACGGTTGCTGAGCAGGCCCAATAAGGAAAAAAGAGCCACTTCAACGAAGCTGGTTGGTACTCGGCCGCTGAGCTTGATCGTTAGCGACATAAGAAACTGGGAGTGGTCGCCAGGCAGCGACCGCCTCTGGCGCTTACAAGGGCTACCAAACGCGAAAAACACCAAAAAAGCTTCTCCTCCAGAAGAAAGTCAGCCTCTGCTTCCGACCCCGACAGCTGCAAGTAATATATAGCGCAATACCCGTTACGCTGTGCCCCGAGCAATCAGCCGCAAATATCCCGTCCGCGCCCCGACTTTGATCCCGGCCATCATGTCATCCTTCTTCGTCGATCTCTGGGAGGGCATCTTCATCCCCGGCCCGACGCCCACCCTCCTCAAGGCCACAAACGCCTCCTTCGCCGCGCTCCAGCTGACGCTCTTTGCCCTCCTCGTCGCCACGTACAACGTCCACTGCCTCATCCTCTCCGTCCTCTGCGGCGGCCTGTGGTGCAGCGTCAACTGGTTCGCCGCCGAGCTGGCCGTCGCACAGCGCGAGGAGCGCGAAAAGGAGCTCAAGGAGAAGCAGGCGTCTGCTGCGCAGCGGGACCTGGACGGTGAGGACGACAGCTCCACCGAGGTCGAGTCCGCCGCCCCGAACAAGGCGCCCCCCGCTGCCGCTGCCGCCGCCGCCGCCGCTACAGCACCCGACCTTGCTGCTGCTGCTGCTGCGGGATTGGAGCCTGTCGAGCACAAAGGCCAAATGACGCATCGCGCTGCAACGGGGACGCAGTCAAGTGCCAGCACCGAGGATGAGTGGGAGAAGGTGTCCGAGGCCGAGAACGACAAGGACAAGTAGACGGTGCGGCAGCTGTCGTGGGCAGGCCACGCAAATCAGAATGGGGAATCAAGGGTCGAGGACCGACATGCGGCACTGGTGTTGTTAGGATACCCTTTGTGTAATATGTCATTTCTAGCTTGTATATAGGACAGCGTGGTCATGTTTATATTCATTGTCGTCTCCCCAGCTCTTCAGGTGAACCTTGGTCATGTCTTCGTATTTTGATCCAATCCATTTACAACAACCTCGGTCCTCTATGTTGCTGCGAGGTTCCTCGCTCCGCCTATATTGACTCACGGCTGAGTCTCCGCGTGCTCCGTTAGACAGGACATATATCCAGGAACCCACGAGACTTGATTCGACCGCTCTAGATCACTAGACTCCTTTATGATACAAGATGACTTCCCCCCCTATCGGCGCGTAGGCCGTCGGATTCACATATGCTTCAGCTTTCGTGTTACGTAGGCCGCGACCAAGCTGCTCATGGCTCCGATGAACAAGCAGACTGCAATCGCATTGGGCCCCTCTGGATCCGGCTGCTCCTTTACATCAGCAGCCAGCTCAGGGCTTTTGCCAGGCTCGAGGACGGCAAAGACGATGGTGGAAATGAAGGTGCCGACAAACTGCGGCAGCGTGGTGTAGATGTTGAGGATGCCAAAATAGATACCCGATAGCTCGCCGGTAGAGGCCGGGGGAGCCGAATCGTCGTCGGGCCCATGATCGAGATGTAGGGGAGCGTGATCGGAATCGAGCTCGGATAGCTCGATATCAGGTTGGTTCGGCATGCGACGATAGGCCCTGTCGAGTTCAGCGCCACTGCCGAGCTTGTTGACTTCGACACCGAGAAAGGCGCTTGGCGCCCACATTGCAAGCGTCCAGGGTCTTGAAGCTAAGTGTCAGCACAAAGGCACATTGTCCATATTGGAGAGGTGGTACTTACATGCCACAAAGGCACACCAACGCAGTCGCAAAGCGGAAGCTGGTTGCAAAGGGCGCCAAGGACATGGCGACGGCGAACATCAGATGCCCAAACATCCAGGCTGTCAACAGGTCGGGTTTCACCTTGCTGAAGCGCGTCAAACAGCCCGCGATGGCCTGAGGTGGCCGATGAGTGAACATGTTGTCCTCCGGTGACTGGACCAGTAAGGGCAACACCCAAGCACCGGCGAAGGTGATGACCGAGTAGATGACAAGCGCAGTGCTGCCGATGCGCCCGATGGCACCGAGTGTATCGTCAGACTTCCGCGCGTCGGCGGGCACATCGTAGCGGAAATACGTCTCGCCAACCCAGGTGGTGCTATAGAAGAGAAAGGGAAACCAGCCGATCCATGCCCAGAACTGCGCCCAGCAAATGGCCTGGATGCGAGGCGGGAGATTCAGTAGCGTCGAGTAGATTTGGCGAAAGACCTTGAAGCGTCCTTGGTGTTTGGTAGGCTTGGATGTTACCAGTATGCGCTCCGTTACAGCCCAGCAGGTGAGCGCTGTTGACCCAAGGATGGCGATGGTTGAGATCACAGTGAGTTGCTTAAACTGAGTGTCGCCGAGCGTGGTCCCAAATATTTGCACCAGGTCTATAGCTCCAGCTCCGTACGCCATCATGTGGCCGATGGCAGACATGCGACTCGCTGTAGGAGACGGTGTTAGCTCCACGACCACTAGGTCCGTAACAGTATTCGACTTACCCCAAGCGGCGCCTGCTTGTTGCTTATCGATGGGAAGAGTATCAACAATGAGGCTCTTGGAACATGACATGACTAGTTCTCTGTTAGCAAGAATTACCCACGGTGCTAAACTCGCGCCAATTCTCAGAGGCATACCAGCATTGATTGCAAAATCCACAACATAGATAGCCAGCACGGCCAATACTATAGTGGGACGTCTCGCAGCCTTCTCATCAGGTACCATGAGTCCAATGATTTCACGAGTGAAACCGAGAATCAAAAGGCTAAGGGCAACAACGATGGAGCCAATGACCATGAGAGGTCGTCGGCGACCCCATCTAGACTTGCTCTCGTCCGCGATGACGCCGACAACAGGCTGAACTATTAGGCCGGACAAAGGGCCAGCAATCCATACTAGAGATGTGTTGCTTTTCGTGAGACCGAGATTAAGCAGGTACGGCGTGCAATCTGGACGAACGGACGTCAGCAGTTGGCCATGCAAAGTAAGGGCTTGGGGAACAAACACGTCATCTCGATACCCCATGTGAAGCTGAAGATGGGAAGCCCGAGTTAGCAACTCTGACGCTCGTCAAGTACCATAACATAAATGGATTCGACCGGCCCCGAGAGAGCAGAGGAGACGTACGTTACGCCAATGGTGACAAAACTCAGCAGCACCATTCGCACCGCCTCAGAGCTGCCCCTGACGGCGGGTTGCCCCGACCAGCTGGCCATGTTGGCCGAACTGTACCTGTCGCGCCCGTAGTCGTAGCTGTCGCGACTGTCCCTTTCAAGAATGTGTTCACGGTCTAGGATTGATTCGGACTCTCTGGGAGACTGGCTGTCGCGGGCCTCGGCGCTGGACGACGGCGGTGTTCGGATAGGAGGGGAAGCCTCTCGAGACGTGTGCGATACGTCAATGGACAAGGCTGAGTGCGACGGCGTCGGCGTCGGCACAGGAGAGATCAGGGACGAGGAAGACGGTGATCGGGCGGCGGAGCTAGAGCCAGGTCCGGAAGCGGAAGCGGGAGCGGAAGCTTGCGAGGGAACGACGAGGCGGGGGCCAGGCCCAGGCTGAGGAGGATGTTGATGCTGTGATTGCGGCCGTGAGCTCGGGTTCTGGTCTCGCCGGGGCTGAGAGCGAGGCTGGAGTTCAGGCTGATCGTGCTCATGTCGAGGATCATGATGATGCGGATGCGGGTCCTCGCGATAACCCCCCTGCTCTCGCGGAGAGCTTGTCGTGGGCATTGCGCGTGGTGTGGGTCATGGAACGGGGCACAGTTGACGGTACCTTTTACCTAGTTTGCACTAGGGGATGGATGATTCTTTGTATGAAGCCAAAGGCTTGGCAGTCTAATAGTGCCAGAGGGTGAGTGTTGAGAGAAATACGCCAGATTCCGACGCTTGAGAGAGAAGTACAGTGCCACGGCAACTTGCAAGGCACGCAATCGGGGTTCTGATCTGTATGCCCCTTCCCTGGTACCTAAGGTACCTAGGCAAGTGTGAAGGGAGGCTTACTCCGTACAGCAACACTAAGTAAGTAGTAAGTACCTTCCTTACTTAGGCCCATTTACCTCCACTAGTAATGGAACCTAGCGCTACGTAAGTACTTAAGTATTTTGCTGGGGTCTATCCGTAAATGGGTCCCGTAGACGGGAGCCACCGAAAATCTGGGGTTTAGTTTGAGGTCACATGCCATTCCCAAGAAAGAGTCCGAATCATACAAATTCTCTGTACGGAGCAGGTACATGAAACCTCATTGTCAGTCTTGCAATTTCAGTTCAAATCAATGACTCTTATGAAGTCTCAGATCCGCACAACTTCAACTTCACGTGTCCGTCATGCCCTCTTCAGTAGCCATGTTACTCACGTACTGGTCTTGGGCACTTGCGATCTCCAGTACTAACAGAATGCATCTCCAGTTCTGCCACTCCTTGACCAGTCACATCGAGGGCGCCTAGACTTTGAATATTCTTTGTTTTTTCAACGTCCTGATGCCTTATCTTCTCTAAGCTCAACCTCATGCCCCCCTTCTCCTACTTTAATGTGAGCGGTTACCGTTTACTGCAACAACTCGAGCGCTGCCGGTAAAGCCTCCCGCCTATCCCTCCAGGTGCAACATCCCAAATTTTACATACGCGGTTGGTATTTTGTTCTGAACGCCGGACTCCCCCCCCGTATCTCCTCCACTTCAAGACAAGCTTCCTCTGATTTCCACATGACCTCTACTTCCATCTTGCAATAACATTAGAGAATAATCAAAGACCAAAACACAAGTCCAAACCAGATGGGAGTTGAATCAAACGACACAAAGAAAAGAAATTGAAGGACAGGGACGACCCATAATAAACAAGTCCGATGGCGGACCAAGGACAGGGGAGAAAGGTGTAAAGAAGATGAAGAAAAGCAAAGGGAAGATGTCGGGCCTCATTGTTGAGTCTCTTCTCCCTCCCCACTCGCTGCAGACCAAGTCGCAAGTCCATGGAATAAACGCCCCTTGCCCTCTTCTCAAGTCCTTTGGTGCGTTACGTTGTTCGATAGTACAGTCGAGTCGTAGGTTGGCTGTCGTTCTTTGCAAGTTTAACGCATAAGCCGACGATTCATCGAAGCTATGCATCGGCCAGCTTAGCAAAGTGTTTTGACCAGATCCATCCAACCTGGTCGTTCGGGTCGTCTTGGTTCTTTGCTAACCAGAGCTCCCCCTTTTCTGCAATGACGTCGAAGATCTAAAGTAGGGGGTCAGCGAAAACTTTCAGACAGAGACTCGTGTAGCTGAGCAACTCACCTCACCAGCCTGATATACCAGGTATGGGTAGCCAGCTTCATGCTTTGTCGTAGCAATATTAAATTCAAAGAGCGACGCCGCCAACCAGAGCACATTATACCCATCAGCCGTTGGCCCCCGTTCCCGCGACGATGCTCTCGACGACCGGGCGCTGTCCTCTGGTCCGTCAGCAGGCGGCAATGCAGAGTGGAAGAGGCCCGAGAACCGCCGACTGTCCTGAGACGGGTTTTGAGAACTGTATGTGGTGTGTGAATCTCGAATGTGGTGTGTCGTCGAGTCGGAACTCTGCCGTGGAAGCCCGCCAGAATCAAAGCTTCGTCCAGTGCTTGGTCTGGTTGAGGCAGCAAACGATCGCGAGCTACTGGGGACATCAGGAGAGAGCGGAGAGGCCGTTCCTTGCTGGTGACCTCCGATTCCCGCATAGTAGTCTCGGTAGTAGTAATGGTGCGGGCTGGGGACAGTGCCTGGTCCGGCGCTGGTCGGCGACATTGTATACGAGCCGCTGTGGCGCTTTGCGAAATCCGGAGTTGGAAGACTTGGCGCCTGTTCGCCGTTGACCGAATGGCCTCTACCTCGTGAGTCGCTGTCGGATGGACGCGATCGCACCCTGAGGGACGATGATTCGTCTGTACTACGTGTAGTAGATTGAGAAACCCTGCCCCGGTACGCCGGGTTGAGGATGCCGACGCTGGCCAGCTGCTCTTGTGCGTAGGGGAAATCTCGCTGGAATGTCGTCACAACCTCCCTGAGATCTGGCATCTCTGGGCAATCCCCCAGTACCGCTTTCATCTTCTCCTTCCAGATGCCATACCAGTTCGTCTGGATGTTCACAAAGTTACCCAGACAGATGTTACCCACCTTTTCTGTCAGGGCCGACAGCTTTGGGAGCTCCTTCTTGAGAGTGTCGTTCAGGGCGTCATACTGTTCGACCAGTTCGTTGAGCTTCGCATCAATGGTTTTGCCCGCGCGCTTAAGCTGCTCGTATCGTTCAAAGTCTACGCGGCGCTTTTGTCGCTTCTTCATCGCGAGCGACGGGTTGCCATAGGCCTTGATGACGAGCTCAAAAGGCTCTATAACATGTTTTCGCACTTGCGACAGCTATAATCCGTGAGCATACTTTCATAGAGCGGTCGGTAGACTTGACTTACGTGTTCCTCAAGTGCGACCTTCTCCAAATCTCGCATTGATATGTTGAACTGAACCCACTTGCTCTCCAACTCGGGATAATTTCCAGGCTGAAGTCTCATGACCAGCTCGATCGATGAAAGATACTGAAGGAACTCGTGGACATAGGCCGACACCTGCCTAGTGTAAAACTCGACATCTCGAAGGACAACCTGCAGTCGCAGATAGTCGTCTCCAAACCTCTCGTTTAGCTTGGCGTAATCGGTATCCTCAGTCGCGCGGTTGTTTGAAGCTTGGAGCTTGTCGACTCTCTTCCCAAATGCTCGCGCAAACCCAGCCTTGACGTCCGACTCTTTCCGCTTCCTACCCACGATTTGACCGACGAGCTCGAAATTTTTCTTGGTTTTATTGATCTCGATGATGGCGGTTTCGAGAATGTCCTTGGCCTCAAGAAGACCCTCTCGGTCTGGGTGGTCTTGTGGGGTATGTTGCAGTAGCGTAATAATGAGGTTGGGATACTTAGTGATGCGCTGCATCGGTTTGATCAGAAGAGAGTCCAAATCCCACGCAGCAGTCAGGTCTTTCGCAACCTCATTGCACTCGTTGAGCCACACTTTGACAGTAGGATCTTGCTGTATTTGAATGAGTCGCTTTGCAGCTTGGTCGCTGTTTCGCAGAAAGCCTTCATGGGCAAGCTTCATTTTCTCCATATTGGCCTTGAAGACAGGACCAATTGAGACAGTCCGATCCTTGTTATCGTCGATATCAGCGGCATTGATGTGACCGGGCTCGGACATGAACGACCCTTCCCTGGAAAGGGCCGACCGCCGACCCTGCATTGCGTACACTGCTGATACCGCCTCCTTGATCTGCGTGAAGAACGATGTATGAAAATCGATGATCTCGTCTGTGTTGCGGAATATGAGTTTCACAGTGTTACCGTCGAGCTTGGGACACGCCTCTGCTGTTCCCTTGTAGATTTCTTCAATGATATTCATATCCCGAACGAATACTGCCTCGGTGTCGACGAGCTCTTTAATGACATTGCGGCGTTGGACAAGGCGCTGTCTTTCCTTCCCTGTCGGCCCACTCTTGTCTTGTGCTTCCGACTTGGCGTCTCCATTGAGAGTTGTTGCATCGGCGAAGTACTGACTGTTCCCCCCCAGCGAAGCAATGTCCAATGATTGTGGGGTCATGGTCATGGAAATGTGGTCGTCAGAACCGCGCTCGGAGTTAATGAATGTGCTCCCGCTCTGCGACTGCTCATAAAAGACACCTGATGCTCTCTGAGAGTTACAGGTGGAGCCAGTTGCCGAGGCAGGGATGGGCGGAGGCTCGTGATTCGGCGATGGAAAGTAGGACAAGTTCTTGCTGGCTCTCTGCGCGAGATACGGGATCGAGAATCCATCGCCAGTATCCAGCTCCGGTAGTTGGTGACTTAGGTATGGTGATCGATACGAGTCTGAAGCAGGACCCACGTCTGGCTGACTGTTACGGATCTCTAGAGGCCTGGACGTTGGTCGACTGTCCCTGTGAATAGACCTTGTCTCAAAAATTGTGGCATGGCCATGGCTCCCAGGTTCGTCTTCATCGTCAACGTCCGCTAATGCTGGTGAGCGCATTACAGGAGACACGTCGCCACTTTCCACCGAAAATTCCGTCCATGCCGACTGCTGACTCGTTCGGTCAGGCGCAGACAGTGTTGGTACCCTTAGATTCGTGAAGGACTCTGATCGAGGACGCTCATGACGAGGAGTCTCATGGTCGTCTGCTGTGTCAGCCTCCAAAGACTCGCAGGTAGAAGCCCGGTGAGAAGATACGTGATCGTCAAACTGTGATTCTGATTTGCACTCTTCGGTTCTGGCATGGTCGTCGATCTCCCCGGTACAAGCATCAGCAACAGCGCCATCATCCTCGTAGTGGTGATAGTGCCGGGCTCCCTCATCAAGCTCTGGTTCCGTTTGGCATTCTGATTCGTTATCATGTTCCATGCGAGGAAAAGGCACTGTTTCTTGTTGGTCATCGACAGATTCTAAATCTTCATGGGGTGGCAAGATGGTAATAGTGGTCTCGAAGGGTGACCTAGTGTCGCGTTGACTATGGGGATCATCTTCAAATTCGTCCGTGAACGCCCCAGGAATGACTGGTTCCTCTAGAATATCGTTGTTTGACGGTGGATCGTGACTTCCCTGAGACGTGTCCGGTATATGACTTGGCTGATTGGGCGAAGTGGGTTCATCCAGGAACGGATATTGATACTCAGCCTTTGGAGATGGTGTGGCTGGCATATGGGGTTGCGGATTTGACGCTTCGACATCCGTGACGGGATCTTCAAGAGGAGACACAGCGGGCTCTGGTGGGGTAGTTTGCGGCTCGTTGTCGAATTGAGTCGTCTCTGACGTGGTCGAGACCGCAGTATGTGGCCGCTCTACGGTGCCCTCTTGAGGACTTTGCGCAGGAAAGCTGCCAGGAACTCCGAGGGTAGGCGAATCGAGATCTTGAACCAAGGGCTCAGCAGACGGGGTTGGCAGTGGTGTTGAATCTCGACTCAGGAGGGCCACGGGTGGTAAAGCTCCCGCGAGGTCGGTGGGACTGAAGGTTGGGTCGTCTATATACGGTGAAGGCTGATCGGCGTACACATCGTCTTGAGCTTGATCGCGGGAGCCACCATCAGCACCCGAAGCGTCATGAACATAGGGATGATCTATCACGTTCAAAGCTTCATGGACTTCCACAGCGGCGGATGTTTCCGGGGTAGATTGAGCGTCGTCAGCAACCGATCCCTCTGGGCCCAACGAAATCTTGGGGAGAGGTGGAACCGGCGGAATATCAGAAACCTCGTGGGATCCTGTGGCGCCCGGCTCTGAGGCTGCCGGCGATTCGCCCGTATTCGAAGCAGAAGTAGAAGTGGCATCGGCGGTAGCCTTTGCCTTTGCCGCAGCCTCCATCTCCCTCCGCCTCCTCTCCGTAGCCTTTTGTCGTGCTTCGAGCGCTTGGCTTTCGCGAATAGACTTGGTATACGCGAGTCGGATATGCTCTCGTCGTTGTTCAAAGTCGATGGGTCCGACGGAGATCTTTCGCCGGCGGGCGGATGGCTCGGCAATCTTGCTCGACGGAAATGAAGATGGATTTGGCGACCTTGCCCTTTCTATAGCCTTCATCCGTGAACTCGCTGTGGTGGCCACAGAAACTGGTTGACGCGGCCGAGAACTTCTGAGAGGCGGAGAAAGCTTCGGCGGAGGTGCGATTATGTTAGCCTGAAGTCGATTGTTACTCGTCGGCGTGACCAATGATCGAGGTGCCGATTTTCGAGTGACGCCGCCTTGCGTGGGTGTCTTGGCTCGCGTTGTCGGTGTTTTTGCTCGTGTCGTTGGAGTACCTGCCCTCGAGGTTCGGCCATTCGCGTTTGGCCGTTTGAAATTGGAAGGGGAATTGGACCGTGTTGATGATGGTGTTGTTGAATTGCTGGGGCTGCTGAGTTTTCTCACAGAGCGTGGCAGCTTGGATGCCGATCCGGCCCCCGGAGTATTAGAGGCGGTCGGTTTTCGAGAAGGCGTTTTGCGATTGACGGGATGGTTCGACTGAGACTTGGGAATATCGCTTTGCGACCGTGAATGGCCTTTGTGGGCGGAATCTTGGGCCGGCTGCCCGTCGACACCGTCGCCGTTGAGGCTACGATACCAGGTACTTGGGGACGAAGGCTCGGCGACATCTGGTGGGTCAGATAAACTTCGCTGGTGTTTCCAGGGATTGTGCAAACTGGAATCAGATGTCCTCCGTGGGCGGACGCCCTCAATTCCATACCCAGCTGTGGAGAGGTTGTGCTGCTCGGGAAGGATCTCGCCGAACAATAAACCTTGCGGACGCGAAGATGTGGGGGAAGAAGAAGATGGTTGAGGTGGAGACTTTGGTGCTAAGGTGGTCATTGATTTGGAGGTAATCGGGTTGTTTTCGTCAATGGGATGTCTCGGCTTCCCTATGCGACTTGCAAACGATTGAGAATTATTCGATACTTGATCTTCGGCAACAAATCTGGTTCTTTGTGATCGTGCCGACGAGGAAGATGGAGATGCTGTGTTTGACATGCCGGAGCCATCACGCAATGCCGAGTAAGACAGAGCACCGTTTCGCGGTTGTGGACTGGCGCCGACATCTCGCCTAGTCTTAGCTGCAGCTCCAGTATGCGCCGGGACACGGGGGATAGATGAGGGCGCAGCACCGTTCTGATCAAACCGCTTCTTGAGGTCCCTCACGCTGGGATGTTTACCGGTGGGTTTATATCCTGCAGGAGCAGGCCTATTGTCGACAGGATTTGAGGTGGATCTTAGGTTTGCTCGAGTTGGAGAGATTACGGGATGCTTAGGCGTCGTGCCGTCACCGTTGGAGCGCAACGACGGGCGCGGGGCGGAAGTGGCCATGGGAAGTGTCTCGGGGTTGTTCTGAAGGTGGATTGCCCGGTAGCTCTTGTAAAAGTCGTCGGGATTTATGGGAGTAGAGGCATGATGGGCGTTTGCAGAGTTCGAGTCTTGGACGTCGTCGGCGGCGTACGGCGCTGAGGGGCGTGAGGATGTGCCGTGGTTATCGAGATGGGATGTAGGGGCGGCGGGAATAGAGGGATCGAGGAGGTGGTGATCAGGCAGGTGGTGATCAGGCAGGTGGTGATGATGGCGAGGCTCGGGGTCGTGAGGGAGCTGGTCGTGGAGGTGACCATGAGCTTCGGGGTCAGCGTCGCGGACGAGCCGGCTTTGGTGGTCGATGTCGAGGGAGCGTTGGTGTCGATGCCGCTGGGGTTGATGGTGAAGGTCGTAGTGAGGCTCGAGATTGGGGTCTCGGACGCCCAGGTCGACGTCCTGAAGGTCCGCCTGGAGGCCCGCGTAAAGGGCCATATCCATGTCGTGGTCCATGGTGGCCTGAGCATCGGTCAGGCTCGTCGAGCGGAGCGACTGGTTGACTGACTAGAGACCCATGCAGCGAGCATCGATGCGTTGGCGTTTGGACGTTTGTTGGTGTGCAGGCGGGCGCTGGCGTGAGGTGTACTCGATAGGCGTGAGCGTAGGTGGGCACTGTAAGGTAAGGTAGTGAGGTGGTGGCTACGGCGCGCCAGGCCGGGCGGCGGCGGGAGAATGCCAACAGGCCTGAAGATGCACTGTAGACTGCGGCCAGGGGCAGGAGAGGGGCGTCGCCGGCACTATCAGACTCTCACAGGCTCTCGACGGCGGGAGCCATTCGTGGACGAGAAAAAGCGGGAGCAACGAATGGATGTGTTAGGGACGGGCCCGTCTGCAAGGTCCTAGGGACTTGGGGTTCGGCTACGTGGTAGGCACGCCCTGTAGAGGATGGGGCGAAAATGGGAGTGGAGTGGACGCTGCCAGTGAAGGCTGCTGTTTCGCTATACAAGGTCCAGGGGTCGGGACAATGACGGGGATACTGGCACTTGAGCTGTAACCTGGAAGCTGCTGTAGGCACAGATGAGAAGAAATTGGCTCTATGTAGCCCGAGGAAACAGAGCACAGGGCACGGAGCACAGGGCGCAACGCACAGAGCAAGTCGTAAGAGGCTTACAGGGGAGTTGGAGGAGCCCACAGCAAGATTAAACCCATTCACCAGAAGAAGGAAACAAGGAGCAATAACACTCAGGAATAATAAACAGCACATCCGCAGATGGTGCACGAGATCCGATGGAGGACAGGGCGAATATTGAGAGGCACAGGCGTACGAGGATGCAGCGTGCTACAGCGGGAGAGCCGGAGGTGAACACAAAGCGTCGCGCCAGGATCCACGAGTAGCAGGTACCTTAAGCAATGGGGCTGCTCATAGTACCTTAGGTAGTAGTCGACGGCATCAGCCTTGGTGGGTCTCCCCGTTAATTTCTATCCCCTCCGGAGTACAGTATAGCGAGCGAGCGTAGCCGTTAGAGGACAAATACCAGCCAAGTTTGACTGGATTGGTCCGCCTTGTGGTCTCCAATACCTACCTCTCGTCCCGTCAGGTTCTCCGTACTTTTGCGTAGCGTTATTTCACACACCACCACGGCACGCAGAGCCCAAGCCCAGGTATGTGCCTACCGGCATCTCCCCGCCCTGCATTTTCCATGCTGATGCAGTGGGTGTCTTGAAGGTGGGTTGCAGTGGATCGTTGGTGGATGGCCGCCTGCGGTAGGACCGCGACAGCATTTGGCCCACTGTTGCCTTTCATGGCGACGAGACAAGCGAGAACCAACAAAGTGACACCTCATCGCAGCCCAGGACGCAGCACCAAATGGATTAGGTAGACAAGATTTCTGTATGCACCTGTAATATCAGATCTCATGCACTTATTGACGTGAAGGAGCCGAGTCATTACGAGTCCAGCGCTGCTGGATCGGCACTCGAGAACCACAAAATCCCGATCTGGGTGTAATTGAATCGTGCCTGATATCCCACGATGCCCACTGATACAAGGTGTCACCGAGTGTGTACAGTACTGAACACAATCAGCGAAGCACGCGTTAGGATGTCCAGTGTTTTTTTTCCCTGCTTTATTTCTTGGGATTTCCTAATGTTGCTGTTAGATTGAGTTGGACAGATTCTTCAATGCCTTGTGAAAACTGGATGAAGGATGCTACTTTGGTTCTAGAAACAATAAGCACATACAGTAACGAAGCAATTGTAAGCATGCTGGACCACATAATAAGATCAGTTACCTCTGTCTTTGCCCAGACCTCAGGGGTACGCAGCGACCCAGTGCGGCTCGTCTTGCAATCACGAACCGTTTCGTGTGACGGCCGATCCATCAGCCTCAATTCCATCCCCTTCACCTTAGGCGAGGGCAACAAGCGCTTTGAGCCGGGCACATTTGGTCGCGACGGGACAGTTGGCGCGGAATCGTACGGAGGCTATCTGTACCTCCTCTGACTGCTTCGTCAAAGGGCCCCCCGCCCCCCCCAGAGACATGGTGTAGCTCAATTCACCATCTCTATTGCCAAATATTGGAGGGACTTTTGGTGCATCGGACCTCCAAAGATCCGACGTGACCCCTGGCAGCCGTCGACTGCAATTCTCATCCACCCCCTGACGAGATGTTTCCTACACTCCTTTCACTGCCTTTCTTTTTAACTTCTATCACATTTTCGTCTCGCTTCTCGATCACAACTGGGTTGCCTTTGTACGCAAAAAGGAGATTGTTCATCCAAAAGGTGGGGATTTCTCGCCTTGAATCGGGCCCTTGTCCTGGGCAAATACCGCTTACTATGCAAAGAAAAGTGCTATTTCCAGGATCGCTTTAACCCCACCGCGGCTGTCAGCTACTCGATCCATTACTATCCCTTCCCTTTTCCCCTCCTGCCAACCCCTGACTTGTCCAGCCATTATCCATGATCAGTGATGTGTCTTGTGTCTGCCTTGATCCTGTCATAGTGCGGCCTCTTGTCGTGTCCCGTGCTCAGGGCTGAAGATGGGGGAAAAGAGGAAGAGCCAGGGAAATTCTCTGCATCTCTGTATCAAGCCTTTCTGCAAATTTCTGGACCTCAGACGAAGTGGTTGTACTAAGTACTACGTACCTAGATCCGGGGTCCCATGTAGATCAATCACTTTATTAGCCGATCGTATCATCTGGCGATAGTTGTCATATTATGTTTGTATCGCACCACGTTGCCTGGCGACGGTCGCCCTCGCTATTCCCCCACCTACGTCGTGCCGCTGAGCTGCGTACGGCTTGTGACGAATGATGTCGCTGTTAATGTTGCCCTTGGGTCATTTTCCAGGTTCCTCCCGCAGCAGAAGTCCCTTTACCCTACCACGTGAAATCATCTTCAACTCACCTATCCCACCCATCAGAGACAATGGGTGCATGTCCACATACCGTCGAGATGCCGTGCTTCCTTGTTTTGTACCTGCGCAAGTGGGCAAAACTCAATCCACTCTTCATCCGAATGAGGAAAACCGGGAAGTAAGGGGCGCAGAGTAGCCGTGGCAATGGTAATTCAAGGGCAGAATGTCCACCTGACCTTACCGCAACGTTCTTCGGTAATACCTCTTTGAGAGCAATGCAACATCATGGGAAGCACTTTGGGGTATGAGCAGGCTAAGCCACAATTCTTTGATCGTCTCTTCTTGTAACCTCCGGTGCTTCGATTCTGTTGAGACACGCTTAGACTTTGGAATAGCGCCATACTTTCCATCGGTCCCTGACGCCGGCCCGACGCTAAAACCGCGCCATGCCGGGTCGGGCCAAGGCAGCTCCCGAATACCATCAGCCACAGCGCTTTGCGAATCAGCCACTTACTTCCCACCCCAACTGATACGTACCTAAATTATTAGTGATGGGTCTCTACTATACCTAAGGTAGTACTACTATACATAACACGCGATACACGCACTCACTCATGGCAAGACAGACGCGTCATGAACAGTTAACTCATGACTGATGAACATGAACGCAAGACAGAAACGAAAACTAATATCTGACGACGCGTCCGATCACAAGCGCAAGAAAAATGTACGCGCCGAGACGCCTGTGCGGCGAGACCTTTTGCAACGCTGCTACGCGCAAGTAACCACTCTAAGAGAACATGTTCTCTCGAAGTTACCTTGTGGTTCACGTCTTCGCCGTAGAAAGATAGCTTCGATAGGGCAGGGGGAAGCCACCGGAGAAGCCGAGATTCAGTTGTCCCACCTTCTGGATACTTGTTTGGTCTGCTCTCATGACCCGACACCCAACGATAATGATACGCGGTGGGAGCAATGGCTCGTCTTTTCGCAAAAGGAGGACGAATCCTATGTTAGCCTCTCGAATGGTATAGCCGGTTCTATTTTCTCCCAGTCAGAGGTGCGTATCACATATGTTTTGAACCCTCTCCATCCGCTGACCTGCTCGCAGATCGTAGATTTTGTCGTGTGGCTTCTCTTTTCCAGGGACATGAAAGCTGGCCGGCGACCGAAGCATTTACTTTGTGATGGCTTTAGAAAATCAGCTGGACCGAATGATCAAGGGACCACTAATATCCCTGGGCTTTTCAGTCTCTACCCCAATTCTCATATCAAGGTGCTGAGGGAAGCTCCATGGCCGCAGCTGTTAGCACTCCTGGGCAGAGCGGGCGAGAAGATGATGATCAATTTGCTGGTGGACGCCTCCCTCTACGTTACTGTAGAAGGGGGTATCAACAACTACCATCAGCTCACTGGTATTGTACGCCGGTTAGTTTCTTTTGTGACCATACTGATCTTGATAGGCGTACCACTATCCGAGCTTGATCTACCTGGAGGCACCGTATCGCTGGAAAAAGGGACCGCCAGCGGATGTAGGAAGCCTGCAGATGTTACTCTTGTGAGGAGCAGGATATTCTATGCTAAGCCTTCTCTCACTACGAAAGGGCTTGTCCAGTCGGGCTACAAACATATTCGTAAGTCATGGCGCGACTATTTCGAGGGGCCAACACCATTAAATATTTCGTAGATGTCTTGAATCGATGTCCTCGACCCCAAGCCATTGTGCAAAACTCTGAGGACTCATCAGCAAGCGACCAGCCCAGCAATAATAACCCGCGACAACACACAATCAAGGTCATGATGTACATATTCCCTCGACAATTTGGGCTGCACAATGTTTTCACCTCGCAGATTGACAGGTCTCAAACAGCGCAAAAATTTCAAGACTACACGTTGAGAGAGGATGAGATTGCGTCAGCTTTTCGGCCAACATCTGGTCAACCTACCCCCAGGATGCCAAAAACACCCAAGAGACTCCGCGGAGACCCAGAAAAGCTCGTCGAGCGGCTGCAAATTCTCCACGCTCGCTGCTCTTACACCGAGCTTTTGAAGTATTACTGTCCTTGCGTTTTTGATAGATCTCGCCGATCTCGAATACCGAGGGCCTCAAACACTACGAAAGCTTTTCGCCAGGCCAAGCAATCGCAATCCGTCTTGCCAGCATCGCATTCCAAGAGTGCAGGTTTTCAGAAGCAAACTGGAAAGCCAACTCCAAGCACCCAGGCGCCAGAACTACCAGATTATAGGAGTCTTGTCAACTTGGCCACTCCTGCATCTCATGTTTCCTCATTCTGTCAAGCAGTATTGTCCAAAATCATTCCTCTGCAATTCTGGGGCAACAAGGACGTGCAAGAACACAACAAGATGGTGGTAATGCACAGGGTTGACCAATTTGTCAAATTGAGACGTTTCGAAACCATGTCGTTGCATGAGATATCGCAAGGGTTGAAGGTAGGTCAACGCCATACGGGCAAACTTCGACTGACTTGGTGTCCATAGGTCACTGAAATAGCCTGGCTCCAGCCTCCGGGCTCGGCAGGCCAGAGATCAAGCAAAACCGACACCGCAAAGCGACATGAGCTCTTCAACGAATTCCTTTACTTTGTCTTCGATTCGCTTCTGATACCCTTGATCCGCAACAACTTCTATGTTACTGAATCCAACACTCACCGTTACCAAGTCTTCTACTTTCGTCATGAAGTATGGAAGCACATTGCGGAGCCTGCTATGGCGACTCTAAAAGCGGATATGTTTGAGGAGATCAAGCTAGACAAGGCCGTGAGCGTGTTGCAGTCGAGACGGCTTGGCTTCAGTCAAATCCGTCTACTGCCAAAGGGTGACAAACTCCGGCCCATTATGAACCTCCGGCGGAGGGCTTTGACTCGAGGAGCTTCAAAAGTCCTCGGACCTAGTATCAACACCATCCTTGGACCAGTGCATACAATGCTTAAGCTTGAAAAGGTTAGCAAGTAACCTATCCCAGCCCCTTCATCAAATATTAACCTTTGGGTTTAGGACACCAATCCGGCCAAGCTGGGCTCGACAATGTTCTCGGTCAGTGACATTTACAATCGACTGAAGCACTTCAAGAAGTCTCTAGGGTCTACGCATGGCAAGCTGTACCTTGCCAAAATTGATGTCAAGGCTGCTTTCGACACCATCCCACAAGCTGCTGTCGTTAAGCTCATGAGCTCTGTACCAATGCAGGCTAAATATACCATAATCAAGCATGCTGAAGTCAAACCCGGTGAGCGAGCACTCCTAGACGGCGAAAAGTCTTCCTCAAAGGCAATCCGACGGTGGCACGCAACAGCCTTGGCAGAGGGCGAATCTTCGGGCTTTGCCAAGCTGCTTGAGAAGGGTCTAGCGGACAAGAGGAAGAATACCGTCTTTGTGGACAGCGCTGTGCGCAAGTCTCACAGCGTCGGCGAACTCATGCATCTCCTGAAGGAGCACGTGGAACAGAATCTGGTCAAGGTAGGCAAGAAATACTACCGACAGAGGGTTGGTATTCCACAGGGATCCGTTCTGTCATCGTTCCTGTGCAACTACTTTTACGCCGACCTTGAGGCACAGCATCTCGCATTTTTAGCCTCCCCAGACTGCTTGCTTCTGCGCCTCATAGACGATTTTCTTCTCATCACGCTGAACCAAGAAAAGGCTGCAAGATTTGTGAACACGATGCACCAGGGCGTTGCTGAGTACGGTGTCGAGGTTAACCCGAGCAAAACCTTGGTCAACTTTGATATGTCGTACGCGGGTACTGCAGTTCGAAAGGTCAACCAAGGCATAGGTTTCCCGTACTGCGGAACGATTATCAACTGCCACACTCTTGACATCAGCAAGGACCGTCAACGAGACGCCAACCTTGGTAAGACTTACTTTCATGAGGCGTGATTGAGAGGCCCTCGCTCACAGCTGAACAGATGTATCTGCCTCTCTCACGGTTGACTTTGGCCGAACCCCAGGCCAGAGCTTTCAGCGCAAAGTTTTAAGTGAGATTCCATTAATTCGAACTGAGAACGGTCAGCTATGCTAACAGCTATTTCTCCTCCTTACAGACGCCTTCAAAATTCAGTCCCACCTGATGTTCTTTGATACCTCACATAATTCGACCCGGACCGTCCTGGAGTCACTCCGCGGTGCATTTAGCGAGACGGCCGCCAAAATGTGGGCGTATCTGCGTTGTCTTGGAAAGTCTCAACAGCCTAATAGTGAGCTGATAATTCGTTAGAATTCCCCAAACTTCTGAACAGGGGCGTCTTGCTGATCAGTCGTTCCAGGTACTATTATCAAGGTCATCGATGTCGCGTATACGCTTTTGACCAGCAAGTCACGGACAATGCGATATCCTCAGTACGCCTGCGATATCCGAAAATCGCAGGTCGCTCTGTAAGCGATCTGGTCTCTAACGCAGTTTGGATGCATCTGACTATAACAGCGTGGCCTGCCTGGCATTCAAAAAGCTACTTTCAGCGAAGCAGAGTAGGTACCAGCCTGTAGTCGCCTGGTTGCGTAAGGAAGCGGAAAGACTTGCATCTGGAAAGCAATATGCGGCACGGCAGACCGCTTGAACGTTACGAAATGGTTGGTCAGAGTGACAGTACAGTACAACTGGGTCGTCCTGCCTGATCTGTCTATCTTGTGATGTGGCCTAGTCTAATGGTACGTATATCTGTCTATATCTATATAACTGTCAGGAAGTTGAACGCTGTCTGTTCCGTACAGAAATGCCATCCCAACATACATTTAGCACCCCCGACTACCGCTGACACTTCAAAGTTGGAAACCACTCTTCCACCAGTGTTCGTCAGAATGCCACACAGGGAGCTCTTGTCGGTTCCATCGCCACCAGTGGTCGTTCGGGTGACCCAAGCCCAGCGCGCGCATAGGAGAGGCTGGCACGGGCTCCAGCAGCCAGAGCCCCGTTGATGCAATATCATCTGCAAACGGCGGAGCAGTCTTGTACAGCCAAAACAAGGCAAAGGCCAAGTTGAAGGCCTGGCGGAGTTTCCGCGGAGTACCAGGAAATAACGAATCTACACCCCGGAGCAACAACAAATGCAATACGATGCCTGGGGGTTGAAGGAGGAAGAATAATGGGGCACGCCAGACCTTGGTTATCCGCATGCAGGACACGCTCCCTGCGGCATGGAGCAATCCAGACTGGAAGAATGAGACGTACATGGTGACTATTTGCGCGAGCAACGTTCTCTTAACGAGGTAGCCGTGCTGCACAAGATACTTTGCAGGAGCAACGAACTGTAGCCTGAATGTCTGGTGCCACCATGAACCCCACATGCCAGCAAGACCCCTTTCAAGTATCTGGGAGCTGGAGCCGAAGATGGAGGTGAATTGCCAGAGCTCTCCACGGGCGGGATAAAAGTAGCTGAAGATGTAGTACTGGAACAGATCGTGGAGGTTGAACATGGCTTGGATGGCGGCGTAGATGCCAAGTAGCGTCAAGATCTCGCGCTGGACGAGAAGCAGCCAAGGGGGGAAGCGGCGCAAGAATGGAGGGAGCTCGAGCCCATGGCCCGGCCCATAGATGAAGTAAGGGTCCTTGACTATGAGCACGGCACAGACGTCGAGGAGGATGTACATGGCGGCTACATTGCGCACCCGCGTCCAGGCAAACTCGGACTGGGTAAGGCTACGCTGATAACCGCTCCGCGAGACCACGGGCATGCTGCCAAGACGTACGGGATCCCCGTCTTGAATCTTGTCGGGGATATCGGGATTAGGCACTGAAGTAATAGCACAATTCCAGCCTAACAAGGATTGAGTCAGTCCAGGCCCATATGGTTGAAACGTCTGCGTTTCGCCTTGACTTACCGATCTTCCTGAAGTTGGTGGCGAGATCAACAGTCCAGTTGAGTCGCTCGCTGAATGACCCGCTCTCGGGAAAGGTCTGCCAGACACAGCTTGATTCCTGGCTTTGAACTTCTGCCTCGGCTCCATTGGAAGACGTGCTGGCAACAGTTTGCGCACTTCTTCGATGTAGATCTCCCGCCTGGAGGGACGAGTTCATAGCGCGGGCATGGTCCTTGTGCATTCCATTTGACCCTTCCTGCTTCCTGTTGTTCTTGGTAACCTTGACAGCCCTCGCATACTCCAATTGCGGGTTTGTCCAGACAAGCAGGTTCATGGCCAAGAGAATACCCCAGCCGCCCAATAACCCCGAAGCATAGGCGCAGGCAACATTCATGCTCGACATGTTGCAAATCATTTCAAGGTCAAAGGCGACGACAAAGGCCATAACGAGCCATCGCGAGCGGTAAAGCCACGGCCGGTTCCTGTGAGGAATAGCAAGATAGAGCGGAGGTATGATGAATGGACCGAGTAGACAGTATGGAAGGACCAAGGGCCTCCGATCTCCTTGAGCCACAGCGCGAACGAATGCCTCTCTATAATCAACACGGGCGATATCGCCAAGATCTGGCGCCAGAGTTGTGGCCATTGCGGCGTGGACCTGCAGGAAGATCGTGGAGTTAAAGATCCCTGACAGGGGTCAGGTTTCCTAGCTTGGGCGCACTTGTAGGATCGTATAGCCGGCGTTGGCAGCTATATCATGACGCAAGCAGTTGCTTCTTAAGAGGTCGCCCAGGCCAAATTTGAGTTGCGACTCTAGCAGGAGGTTGGCTTTGAGAGCTCGCGGTAATACTGCGCTATTCCTTCAGCGAGCAGTGAAACCTTGTTGAAGGAACGGGAATGCCGTGGGTTGGAAGCAAAACCCTTGAAAGCGACGGTCGAGGCACCTCCAAGACAGGAAATGGTCATGGAATGGTCATGGAATGGTCATGGATTGGAACCTGAACCTGATTAGGTGGTGATGGCGATGATGTGGGGTAGGATTTCCCAGAGGCAAAGAGAAAGATGCTCTGAACTTGTAGCAATGAAAGCTCCAAAGCCAGGTCACACGGGCCCTTTAAGGTTGAAACGTACTTGTCCACCTGCGTGATATTTGTTACACTAACGATAACTCTTGACCCACATGCAGTACGCAAGCATTACAAGCAAGAGGCTTTCTCCCAGCCATGGGTAATGAAGTATGTATGGTGGTCGAACGGGCTAGATCGATGCTACTATGCGTGTAGTATGGTGCGTCTCATTCAGTGAAGGTCCAGCGGTTCAGAGGGGCCGCTGAGCAGCGCCAGGGCATTTATATGCCTCGTGCTTTTTATAGCTGGAGTAGAGGCAGACAGTTACGCTTGGGTCGTCGTCTGACTGTTTTAGTTGGGCTCTCTCGCGGATCTTTTCTTACAGGGCTGATGCCCACTGCAACCTCACGCTGACCGCTTGTAGATGACGGTGTCAGGCGCTAAAGTCGGCTATTGGATGATTCCGTTCGTTCTGGTGGTCGCCATCAGACGCCTTCATCGGGCCTACAGTCTACAAGTGCTGACAAGCAAAGGTCTCATTTGATCAATCACCAATACTGGCCTGAATTTGCCTCCTGCATCTTATTTCTATTCTGGATTGAGCCCTCTGAACTCGTCACATTTGAAGGCCACCATTTTTACCGGAAACTCAAGCTACCCATACTCTACAGTGAGTAATAGGCATTCTTCCTTCTCGGCGAGTCTTGGCATTGGCCATCGAGACTGTTATCGGTCAAGCATTAAACAAACGCCCGCTGACTAAAAACCTCATTCATCCCATATCAGCCACTTACTGCCTGCCCGTGCCAACTGCAACTGGAATTATACCTTATACTGGAAGATGGCATCGGTAGCAAGTGCGCAGGCCCTAAACGCCGTTCCCAAACATCGCGCCTGTGATGAATGCCGTAAGTGCTTGACATTGCTACCTGCTGCTTACTATCTGAGCCTTCAGGCAAAAGTATAGCATACTCACTGAGACTTATCGGCCAACAGGATCCCGAAAGCTCGCCTGCTCCAAGGAACCCGACGGCTGCTCCCGTTGCAAGAAGGAGGCTATACTATGTCACTACTCACCGCAGAAGCCAATGGGCCGGCCTCGCAAGAGGCGACATGTGGAACACGACTATGGCTTGGTGGGCCAATATAACCCCCAAACCACCGACCTAACGACTGCAGATGGGCTGCAGGAGCAAGCTCTTGTCGATACGATGCTGCCTTTGACCGGCACTGAACCCAATTTCAGTTTCTTGGATGACCCGTCAGCTTCTACAGCCCTCGATTTCTGGGACTTATTACCCAGCAACTACCTTGATTCGCTGATTACCGACCCTCAGATACTCGGTCACGATGGTCCATCTGCACCTGGGCCTGCTGCTATTCCTCCGTTGAACCTGAGCGGTGTCGACCTCCTTGGGTCCATCAACTTTGACGAGCCAGACCACTTGCAACATGCTGTTACCAAGGACCTCAGCGACTCGCTCCAGCGATACATGTCTGAGCAGCTCAGCCTGCCCCAAGCTCGGCCGCGCAAGGACGCAGATGCTTCAACGCCAGTCGATTCAACTCTTGGCAGTGACAATGCCACTTCGATCGAGTCCCCCGACAATTCCGCATCGACGCCTCCGCCGCCTGCTTCATTACGTTCTATCCCTACCGTGACCTGTGGCTGCCTCTCAAAGCTCTATCTCGCCCTCGACTCCCTCACGCATCTTCCGAACGAGGTTGTTGCGGCCATGCGAGTTGCTCGAAACGCGTCCAAGGTAGCCCACGACGTGATCAACTGCCCCGTCTGCTCAGAACCTCTGCTCAATGAGCCGACGAAGCCGCCTCCTATGCAGAGCTTCCAGAACCTCATGTTTCTGGGTGCGCTGGTGCCATCTGCATGCAACGCCTACGCTGCAATCCTCGAAATGGTTGACACGGAGACGGCGCTTGCCAAAAAGCAAGAGCGAACATTCTGGTTTGCCTTCAAAGACATGGGAGGTCTATGGGGACACCTTGACGAGACCCCCGGCGGCTGTACAGCCATGGACACCTACAACAACACCAATATGTCTCCCGACATGTGGAGGCTGACGATCCGGGGGCTCCTCCGTCTCGACGTCTACGGTCTCGACGAGAGAGAGGATGGTATCCCGAGGCGCGAGCGGTATACGCAACTGGGGCTCAGGGACGTTGTCAATGCGCTCGAGGAACGCAGCCGCAAGAGGCACGAAATCCAGGATGCGCACATCGCCGCTGGTCATGGGTGGGAGGCAGCCTCTGGCGTGATATACCCTTCCACGCCTTGCACGCCAGACCAACGCAATTGCGTCAAGGTTCTCGAAACCGCGCGTATTGCGCTAGAGAATCTTGTCATTGCTTGAGGCCTGAGTTTTGAAGTGACAGGGTATCATTTGTGCAAGATATTGTCTTTGGCTAGCACAAGGTGGAATGATCAAGATTCGCTCACGGATTTAAGACGCCCAAGATCTTGCTCTTTATACAAACTATGTCACCAGGAGTTATCGCAGAAGTTTGGTAAGCGACGTTATTTGACGTTTGAGCAAGTGTCCGGAGTAACACAATGGATGAGATGAGTGTACTTGACCACAGGTTGATTCGGTACAAGTTTTCTGAATACTACAAGTGCCGGCAATTGCGTTGATATACCGGCTCTGAACACAATGACTAGTCCTCTGTAGACCGGCGGATGACATACAATCATCCGTCACTATATTACATCGTGAGGCTAGTGTGTCTTTTGAGCTTTGAAATGTTTCGCTCTTTCAAGAGCATAAGATATCAACCTAGAAGCCGTGCTCGGGGCTTTCCAACTGCTTCCACATCCGACGGCGCTTGACCAAAATCACCGTTACTTGCTCCGCCGGCCACCTATGCCAAAAAAATAACGCCTTGCATGCATATGAGATTCCCCCAAGATATCCTCCATTGCTTTCTTGAAAAACCGGAAGAAAACAGACAAAGTGCTGGCAGACACCCTTCCCTCACGCACTCACTCATTCTCACTCATGATCCTCCATCATGCCGAGAATGTCAAGTTCACTGCGAACAATACGCTCGAACTCTTGGCGATCAATCCCCGAGGCGCGTGAGAGCATGTAAAGACTACGAATGCTGCGCGAGACATGCTGCTTCACGCCAAATTCGTTCTGCTCTTGCTTTCCAGCCGAGGCTTCCAACTTGGCTACCGTTTCGGAACCGTTGGAGCTAGCGCTCGAGGCTGGACGCGGATGAAGGAGAGCAGCGTCGACGTCGTCGCCGTCGCCGTTTCTGGTTGGGCTGGAGTCAGCCTTGTCGAGGTCGGCCAGCGTCCATGCTCCTTGTGTCTCATTAAGCTCTGTGGCTTCGGCAGAGTCGCGAGCTATCGGGACCCCTAGGCCGAGCGAAGGGGCCAGCTGCGCCTGCTCGGCTTCCTCGTCGGGGTCATGGTTATCCATGGCCGGTTGAACACTGTCGTACTGGGCAAAGTAAGCGTCCTCTGCTGATGACGCTCGGTTGGCCCCTGTTTGAGAAGTAGGCTTTGACGGCGGAGCAGGCGAGTGCTTCTGAGCGGGTGTACGGGCGGGAGTTGCATCATAACGTGCCCAGTAGTCATCGTCATCGTCGTCATCATGGTGACTGTCGTCTTCATGCGAGGTGTTTGGGACCTGTAAGCTGTGGCTGCTGGCACCGTTCGTTTGGCTGGTAGCTTTTTCCGCTTTGCCCTCTTTGAACTGACGCTCGGCCTCTGCAATATTAGAGACTCCACCAAATTGTGAAAAAGGCGACGGCTTGTCCGTGACAGTAACCTCGCCTACTCTCCAGCCATCGCCGCCACCTTCTTGGTCGCCGACGCAGTAGACAAGTTGGAAAGCCAAGCCAAGCTCGGCGAGAGCCACCAGGGCCTGTAGGGTCTCTGGGTCAGCCCGTCGATAACGGATTTCGGCATCGTAATCCCAGTCCACCTCGACTTCACCAGATACAGGATGCGGTTCAAGACTGCCACCTTGCGCAATCTGTGTCAGCTCAGACACCTTGGACTTGTCGTAGCACAAAAGACGCAGCCATGGCTCCTTGCTTGTAGATGATAGGATGTTTACTCGTTGACGCAAGATGGGAGACAGCAGAGGGAGAATGCCGATAGCTGGTTCGGTCGAGATCGCAGCTGGTGCAAGGGCAGGGAGAAACGGCGCGAGAAGCTGCGTAGTGTCTGGGGGGTGGACTGGAGCGGCAGCCATCGTAATGGTTGTGGGTAGAGCTGGCGAGTTGTAGGCCAAAGCTCGTAGGGGAAGTTTGGTCGCGTCACGGCGCAGCGGGTGGGCGATCGAGGGTTATAAGGTATTTGAAGCAAGTGATCGTGGTCCACGTGCGATTCAGTACTGGTTGTCTCGATCGGGCCGCGGGCGACAGGATGGGTAGCTACCTTGCCAAGACGGACAAGATATATGAGGAAACAAGAATGATGGGGGTTCAATTCGAGCGGGACCACAACCCAGAAAACAGTGAATAAGTATTATATAATGGGAGAAAGAGCAAGGTGCGTAGTAAGAATGTGGGAGGATCAGGAAGGGTTATAAGGACAGAGCTAGATTTGGGGGATCGGACATGCGGCAGCAAACCATGAGCGGACAGTTGCCGTCAAGTGACGCGGGGATGTCATGCCGCGATCATTTCCGGAGCGTGGAGGGTATCATTTTTGGGGAATAGAGGGACCGTGTGCTGTACAGCAAAAGCAGCTGCCGATGGAGAACCGAGGGGTCCAGTCGGGGCAATGGAAAGCCTTGGGTTGGGCCCTTGGATTGAGGCTTATTTGAAGAAAGCAGTTCGCGTGGGGTAATTGGCCAGGGACGTTGTGGCTTTGGAGCACGTTGCGATCAGATCAAGCCCATAGCATAAAACGGTGGCTTTCGATATTAAACGCATTATTGCGCATATCAAAACGAATTATTGTTATACCCTTCGCAGTCTTTGCTTTGCTTGAAATACTGCTAGACAGTTGCATGCTACCGCAGAAAGAGTTCAAGTAACTGACTAGCGAATAGCGAATAGCATCACGGTTGCTTCTCGCTCTGCGCCAGTGAAACTGCCCTGGATTACCTTAGCTACCTACTTATATAATCAAGTGGACCTCAGGATCCCTGCTCAGCCTCTAACGTTACCTTGTGGCTGACATAAATTCTGGGCATTTATCGGCTCAGCAAATGGTCCAAATGTTTCCTTTATTTCGCTCCCCACTAATAATGCCTGAGCTGAGCCCTGCCAGGGTTCCCTTCACCCTCGGTCCAGCGCAACCCGAGATGCTCGTTAAAACCCCGAGGGAAATGTTTGGATGAGAACCCTGAATCTTTGGGGTAAACAGCGACGATCAGATCCCAACACGATTTGCAGAGTATGGACTATGTTCAAACATTCTCTAACCATCATTGCTATTTTCCCGTGCAACGAGTCCCTCTCGACTTGTCAGACGCTATCTTATGCCAAGTTGTTTCCGCCAACAGCCGTCGCCACCCGTGGCCATCGACCCCTTGTCGCCATGGCGTCACAGCATCGTGGGCCAGATCGGAAATCTTTTGTGCACCCGACGAGTTTCGTTGAATTGAAATTTTGGCCACGGGTTTCAATCCCCGTGATTATGACGACCCCAGCAGCCAACCACGCAAACAAGTCATGCTACGTAGCAGCTCTTCAATTTGCGTGATGTCCAAAATCATTTCTGTCTTGGCTGGCCTAATCATTCCACAAGCTCGATAATTAGCCTGACAAAGTGCAATCTGTTCTACGAACACGCCGGCACTCTTTCTCCGGAAACCGTTGCCGTCTCTAGTCGCCTAGTCCAGGCCCTCATCAGCAACTTCTCTTTCCGCGTCGCAATCTCCAACATCGTCGACACGTAGAGCTTGGATGATTTGCGCCCACATACAAAGCGCTATCGGCAAGCGTTTCCCATCATCGATTTCTTTTTAGTGAGCAGCGGTCCGACAGGACCTGGGCTGTGTGCATGTCGCACAAAGAAGCGCGCCTCAAGGATGAGGTAGACATCTCGAGCCCCCAACCTCTCTTGATATTGTAACTAATCGTAGGCGGCTCAGGGCTCCAAACTTCAGGTCGTGGCGGCAGGCGGTATAGCAGGACTAGTCTCTCGGTATGCGGCAACTCTCCGATCGCTCTCTTCCCTGGCAAGCAAACAGTACTGATCCATGGTTGCACAGCTTCGTTGTCTCTCCTCTCGATGTTATCAAGATCCGCCTTCAACTCCAACCGAATTCGCTCGCCGACCCTCATTCACCACTGCGCCAAGAGCGCGTCTACCGAGGGACGCTTTCAACCCTAAAACACATCCTCAAGCATGAGGGTCTCACCGGCCTCTGGAAGGGCAACGTTCCCGCTGAAATGCTATACGTCTGCTACGGCGCCGTCCAATTCACAACATACCGCACCACAACACTTTTCCTACAAACCGCATTCCCGACACGCCTCCCCGATGCCGCTGAAAGCTTCATTGCTGGCGCAACCTCCGGCGCCGCTGCTACAAGCGTCACATACCCTCTGGATCTGTTAAGAACCCGGTTCGCTGCTCAAGGCCGCCATCGCATCTATCAATCACTTCGGAGTGCTGTATGGGACATCAAGCGCGATGAGGGCTGGCGAGGGTTCTTCCGGGGCATCGGCCCGGGCCTCGCTCAGATCGTGCCTTTTATGGGCATGTTCTTTGTCGCATACGAATCCCTAAGAGCCTCTTTGGAAGGGCTGCACATGCCCTGGGGTAGTGGAGATGCCACCGCCGGCATGATGGCCAGTATCATGTCCAAGACAGCCGTGTTCCCTCTTGACCTCGTGCGAAAACGCATTCAGGTGCAAGGGCCGTCCCGAGGCCGGTACGTGTATGAGAACATTCCGGAATACTCCACAGCGAGGGGAGCTATCAAGTCGATCCTACGAACCGAGGGCTTTCGCGGACTTTACAAGGGCTTACCCATCAGCCTCATCAAAACGGCGCCGGCGAGCGCTGTAACTCTCTGGACTTATGAGCAGAGCTTGAAGTTTATGCTTGACTGGGATTCGGGTCGCGAGGAGGTTATCCAGGGAGAGTTATAAACTGTACCAAAACCTTAGAGTTACCATTTAATGTACACCTATAATGCCTAAAAGTACTCGCGTGACCGGTATCTATCATGCCGCCTCTCTTTTTGATCCAGCTCGCTATTGCATCAACGCAAGCGCCGTGTTCTTGGCGTCCGCTCGCTCGAGGCATTCCTCAATAACCTGCCAGAACTTGGCGGTATCAATACCGCGCGGGATTCTCACGCCCTCTTCCCCAGCTGGGAGCAACTTGGCCAGTGTCCGGCCCGTCTGCTTACCTGTCTTGGCCTCGTCGAATGTACCCTCAGTAATCACGGTTACCTCGAAGCGTTCGTTGTGCTGCGGTGGCTCGCTGTGCTTGGCATCCCACTCGAAGAAGGGGATCTCGCCGGGCGTGCCGATAAGCACAGCGGCGACCGCTATGGGGTCATGGAGCGGAGGGCCAGCGGTGATGCCGAAGGAATCACTGCGGCTGTTAGTTGCGGAAGGACAAAACATGGGGGAAGCTGGACGTACGCGTAAGTTTGCGCAAAGAAGTAGAGAAGCTCGACGAGCATTGTGCGCAGGGTCGTCTTTCCTGAGCCAGTCTTTTCGCCTTCCGGGCCATACAGGAGCATGTCTCTCACTTCGGGCGTAGCCAGCACCTGATGGCTGAGATCCAATGGCACGATTGTCGTCTTGGCGGCAATCTCCTTGGTATGGAACACTGTCGCTGCAGCTTCAGGGTCGACGAGAATGTTGAACTCTGCCCAGGGCGTATAGTTGCCGATTCTGGGACGGCCATCGACCGTACCGAGAGGCGCATCCGAGAATCCCTCACCAATAGAGCCGCCCATGAGGCTCAGGCCCTTGATGTGCCCGATGAGCTCCGGATAAGCTCGGAACAGGGCGCCGACGTTGGTCAGCGCGCCGGTTGCGACAATCCACGCGGTGCCGGGAGCCTGAGCGCGGAGAGCCTCCGCCATAGCCTCAACAGCCGGGATGGTTGACGGAGTAACGAGAGGCTTAGGAAGGAGATCGGTGCCGTCAAGACCGGAGACGCCATGGATGTCTGTTGGGGCGTGGATGGCAGGGCGCTCAAGGGCCTTGCCCAGACCGATGTAGAGGGGAATATCGTACTTGCCGATGGCGGTGAGGAGTGAGGCAGCATTGTGGGTGGTGTTTCTATAGAACACGGCAAAGTTAGAAGACAAGGACCTGGTAGCAATTCTGCAATTGTGTCGGAGTAAGATGGCAAGACATACTCGAGAGACGCGTTGCCAAAGACGGTCGAGACGCCCAACAGTCTGATGTTGGGGTGGTGAGCTGCCAGGAGGATGGCGAAGGCGTCCTGTAAGATTGTAAGTCCGATTGCTCAATACGTGTAGGCAATAGGAGACCAAGGTGAGAGCGTATGAGAGCTTGATCGATATGGTATTATAAGTCTCAAAGAATGTGCCTTGTACTTTCTCGAATCCAAGGTCAAAGGTGATCAGATCTCCCAGCTTATACGTACATCATGGCCTGGGTCGCAGTCCAGCCAAACTGGGACTTGAGCTTCGGACATGGTTAAAGGTAATGTCGTGGTAGTAGAGACAATGATCGGAGAGATGAGTGAGGCAAATTTGCGGTCCAAAAAAGTAGTTTCGAGAGTACAGAAGATGATTTAATTACTGCATCCAATTTCCCAAATAACCGTATGTCAAGTTGTTGGAAGCTGCGACATTTCGTCAGCAACGGGGGGTCCCGTTCACTCAATCTGACACGGAGTTGGAGCCTTTTGGTGGGGTTTGTTATCTGCCCCTCATTTCTCTGGTGGCTCCAGCTAGGATCGTAACATTAGTAGTTATTAGTGCACGCTCCAGTCTGGCCCACTGGCTTGGCTGGGGCTTTAACAGCTTCCTCTTCCAGCTGCTGGCGAATGTCCCGTGTTTATGATAGTATTTGTTTGGGTGATCAAGCCAAGGATATGCTGAATGCGGATGTGATGCTACATAGAAGCGTGTAAAAGTGTCGCGTGTGCCCCAAACGCCCGCTATCATAAAACATGATGCCTGTCTCATGATGCTCTGTCGAGCTCGTAATCCCATCATGACTTCTTGCGCTGCTCCATCACCCGCAACACATCCGCAGCATTGTTGACATCGCCCTTTCGCTTCTTGGGCCCTCGTTTACGTTTGGCCGGCCCGCCTCTTGATTTCCCATCGCCATCGTCACCCTTTCCACCCTCGTCGCCCCAGTTTGAAAGCTTGACCTTACTATCGTCCAAGTCCTCTTCATCAGCAAATCGACTTGTGCCAAAGCCCATATCGAGATCTTCGTCGTCTCGGTCGGCCATCTGCAGCAGCTTCTTCTTTCGTTCCTCCATTGCCTTCTTTTGCGCCTCATCGTCTGGTCCATCATCTTCGTCACCTTCGTCATCGTCTCTGTCCTTCTTGATCGGATTAAGGGCTGCTGCACGCTTGATGGCTGCCATGATGGATGGATCCGACATAGACGGTGCGTCGCGCTGTTCCTCGGATACAAGGCCAGTCTTGGATCCCTGGAAGTAGTTGCGCGATGCTGCAGGTGCTGCTTGAGGTCTTGGTGGCGGAGGCATGGACTCGCTCGCAGCTCGGTCCCTTTCCTCGGTCTTTTGTCGCTTCGCTTCATTCTCTGAAACATCATCGTCGTTCGCGTCAGATTCGGAGTCTGATCCATCCATACCCGCCAAAGGATCGTAATCGTCACCAACGCCTTCGAAAATATCAACGTCTTCTTCCTCTTGTTCCTCCTTTTTGTTCCTATACTGCTCTGGAACCTCCATCCCGAGCGGCTTTGCATCCTTGCTTGGCATCAATAAACCAGAGCGATAGGCCGCATCTTCCTTATCCGCTTCCGGCTGAACCTTGCGAACCTTCCTTTTCTCGTGACCGTCCTCGTCCACAATGATCAAGACCTCTCTGCCTTTGCCGTCTCGCTCTATCCGCGTCCCAGGCTTTTGCTTGGCCCCAATCTTCTTGAATTTATCCCCCAAAGCGTTTTCTTGCGCCGCCTTGGCTGCTTCTCTTGCTGCTTTCAATTCTGCCAGGATCTGATTGCGGCTTCGTTTTTTCCCAGGCGCCAGAGATACCGTCGATAGTTGTCCCTTTTTCTTTTCTGCCTTGTCTTTCGTGACCGCCGTGACTTCCTGTTCTTCTAGCTGATCGAACTCCTCGTCTACGTCCACCTCTGGCTCGTCGACTTGTTCAGTTTCTTCTTTCTTTTCGCCGTAGATGTCGTCTCCGCGCCGGATTCTTTCTAAAAGCTTGAAGTCAAGTCCCTTTACTAAATGTGTGCTCCCAAGGTCTCCGCCTGCGATCTCGAACCGTCGCTTCTCGAAGGTCTCCTGGTCAATCTCCTCGTTCTTGAGCTGCTCTGCAAGCTCTTTGAGTTTCTCTACACGTTCGTCTTCTGTATCTTCGTCTCTTTCTTTCGCTCGATCGACGTAGTCTGAAGACAACTTGATTCCTCTTGGCGCATAGGACCGGAACTTTTTGGATGATTGAGTCGCATTGTTTCGCTCGGCGAGCTGTCGCGCAAAGTCGGCTTGGGCACCCCCTAACGAGCGACTTCCAGCCCTTGGTCAGCGCTTGAACGAGAAAACATGAAGAATTACTTACGGCGTCATCGGAATGCTTGACCGTTGGCGTGAACCTAGTGTACTCCCGCCCACGCGCGATGATGCTGATGCTGCAGGCGTGCCATTCTTGCTCTCGGAGTCCTTTTGGGCGTTTGCAATAAGCAATTTGCGGAATTGCTCGTTATTCATGGCGGCGACAAGCGACCAAGATGCAGCGCTTCGAGAAAAGGAATGACAAGTCAAAGGTTTCCAAGTTCTACTGAAGGTGGTACCGCATCTCGAAATTCAACGTCAGCCTTGCATTGTGTGGCTAAGTGTATGTGGCTGTGCCAGCCTCGGTCACGGGTTGACGCGTTCGAAAGCTGGTTCTCGTGCTCCACTTTACGCGCTGACGTCCATCACCACTCAAACCTGGTTCCGCGCACTCCGTTATCAACCAACACTACAACGGCAAGATAATGAGATGACGATGCGCAAGTATGGGGCTTTGAGGTGAACAATACGCCTCTTTTTTGTGAAAGCTCCGTGTGAAAGTTGCTTATTTTGACGCACACGATGATTACCACCCTCAAGGAGGCGCGTTCCTAGTCCGCCATCGTCACTATTGTGAACTTAGTCACCAAGACTCGGTCGCGTTCGTAACGCACAAGACGCCAAGATGGGGAGTGTGCTTGACAAAAACTCTTCCCAAGTGCGGAAGCGCATTGCGGCACACACCTTCGAGAGCGAAGGAGGGGAGGAGTATGAAGCCAGCGAGTTCAACGGGTTCGGTGACTATTTCAGGCGCAAGAAGATTAAGCTCCAGAATCTGGATGCCGACATGCGCGCTTCGTCAAACAAACCTCAGATTTTCAAGGGTATTGTTGCTCATATAACTGGCTATACGCAGCCCCCGCTACACATGTAAGTCCCAACTCACAAGCACTCTGTGCTGTAACCCCAAGCTGACTATGGCCAGTCTCCATCATGAGATCGTGCAGCATGGTGGTGGATTTTTGCAGTACTTGGACTCAAAAACGATGGCGACACACATTATCGCCTCAACCCTGCCTCCCAAGAAGTCTGTAGATTTTAACCGGTATAGGATTGTCAAGCCCACATGGATTATGGACTCGGTCAAGGCGGGACAACTTCTTCCCTGGTCAAATTACCGTGTCTTGGACGAAGGACCCCGACAAAAGGTGCTCAGTTTTGACCCGAGTAGCGGGCTCGCACAGTCGACTCCAGGTGCAAAACACGGCTATCGAGAACAGACGGACAACAGTTTCTACACTGGCCAGCTCAAAACAGCTTCACTGCCTAGCCAGTCGCTAAGTCAGGTTGCTGAGAAAGTCCAGACTCCCACTCGGTCAATCGCTCACGCCGCTGATACTAACCCGGAAATGACGAACGTTGGCAACCTATTCTCAATGCCACCCAAGACGCCTGTAGAGGGCCCGAAGGGTTACGCAAACGCAACATTTCTAAATCCCGAATCGAGCGAACCAGGAGCACATAAATCGATCCCGGATGAAACGCATGGTTCAACGGTGCAAGTCAAAACTCCTGACCTATCAAAGTCTTTGACTTCGGAAGAACACAATGCGTGGTTACTGTCCGACCCTCGACTCCGTAAATCTTCAACCGCCAATCCAGACTTCCTGAAACAGTTTTACTCAGAAAGTCGACTACACCATCTCTCCACCTGGAAGGCAGAGTTAAAATCACGGATGCAGCGACTCGCTGCAGAAAAATGCCTTTCATCCTTAAAGACCAGGAAACGGCCAGGCTCAAGGCGATATGTCATCCATGTCGACTTTGACAGCTTCTTTTGCGCAGTGTCTCTCAAGAAGCATCCAGAGCACATTAACAAACCGGTGGTGGTTGCCCACAGCACAGGATCCGGGTCAGAGATTGCCAGCTGCAATTATCCCGCCCGGGAGTTTGGTGTAAAAAACGGGATGTGGATGAAGTCAGCACTTGAGATGTGTCCCGGGCTCAAGGTTCTGCCTTATGACTTCCCGGCATACGAAGAAGCCAGCCGTCTATTTTATGAGGCTATCCTGGACATAAGTGGCTTAGTACAGAGCGTCAGCATTGATGAAGCTCTGGTCGATATTACCTCCATAGTGCTTGCCAGTGCCGGCTCTCAGGGTACGGACTCAAATGAGGAGAGCATAAGCAAAGAACAGGACATGGCAGACGACATTGCCAGGGATCTTCGCTCCAAAATCAAGTCGCTCACAGGTTGCCATGTTTCTGTTGGGATAGGTGGAAATATTCTGCAAGCCAAGGTGGCGTTAAGGAGAGCTAAGCCTGCAGGACAGTACCAGCTGAAAGCGGAAGAAGTCTTGGACATGATCGGGGACCTCAAGGTCGAACAGCTTCCAGGAGTTGCTCGAAGTATTGGTGGAAAACTCGAGGAAATTGGCATCACCACCGTCAAAGACATTCGAGATGTCTCGAGAGAGCGACTGGCGACAATTCTTGGTCCGAAGACTGGCGAAAGGCTCTGGGAATACGCTCGTGGTATTGACCGAGCAGAGGTTGGAGAACAACCACCGCGCAAGTCTGTTTCGGCAGAAGTCAACTGGGGGATCCGCTTCATCAATCAATCAGAAGCAGAGGAGTTCATACACAACCTCTGCAAAGAACTCGAAAAGCGACTCCTCAATGAGCAGGTCAGAGGGAAACAGTTGACAATGAAGATCATGAGGAGGTCTACCGATGCGCCCTTGGACCCCCCCAAGTCTTTGGGTCATGGCAAGTGTGATACCTTCAACAAAAGCGTTGCATTCGGTGTGGCGACCAACGACCATCAGGCTATTGGCAAAGAGGCTGTAACGATACTGCGAGCCTTCAAGTTCAGTCCTGGGGACCTCCGTGGGCTAGGAGTACAGATGACGAAACTCGAGCCCATCAAGGCAAACACGGCAGCACCGGACGGAAGCCAGAAGAAGCTTGCTTTCAACTCGTTCGCAAGACCTTCACCCGGTCGGCAGTCTTCTACAACAGAGCAAATCGACGAAACCGCTAGCCCAGAGAAACCGAGGCATCTGCCGAGCCGGGAGGTGAATCTGGACCCCATTGCCGACGATCCATTGACGCCACGGAAGCAGAGAATCCATCCTGCTATGGCACTATCAAAAACCAGCCAAGATGATGTAAAGGCAAAAACTCCTCTCAACATTTCTGGGACACAGTTTATCATCCCAAGCAACGCGGATCCAGCCATTTTGGCCGAGTTACCTAGCGATATTCGCAGTAAGCTTATGGCTCAGAAGTCCAGAGCAGCTGAGGTGCGCGCCAACTCGCCAGCATCGAAATCGCGATCGCAAAGCCCAACACCGTTTGGCCCATTGCCATCCCAAGTCGACCCCGAGGTGTTCAATGCATTGCCTGATGATATGAAGGCTGAAGTCCTAGTCACCTATGGGCGACAACCTAGGCAGACCACGCCACATCAGTCCCCGCGAAAGGATCGTTCTTTACAGCCAAAGAAACCCAGTACACCTACCAAGAAAGGCGCGACGCGGGGCATGTCTGGCAGGGCTCAGCGGCAACGAGACGCCCAAGCCGGTCTGTTACAGACTAATTTCCGAGCCTTGAGCCATATCGGGGATGCTTTCGAGGACGACGTTGAGGAGCTCGACGCGGAGTTCCTTGCGGAGTTGCCAGAGGACGTTCGAAGAGAAGTAGTTGCAGATCACCGACGACGCAAACTAGCCCAAAAATCCTTGCTCGATGCGCCTTCGCGTAAGCATCACACCCCTGATCCTGAAGGAATGTTGCCTGGCGGCCAGCGCAGGATTCAGTTTGGAACGGCGCCACGCAAGGTTACGTTTGCAAGCTCGGGGGTGAGCTCAACACAAGAGATCAAGGATATGCTAGATGCATGGCACGCCGAGACGCAGAGAGAAGGTCCCCATCGGGGAGATGTTGAAGTTTTGGAGACGTTTCTTGTACGAGTGGTACAGGAGGAACGAGATTTGGAGAAGACAACCAAGTTGGTCAAGTGGTTGGATCTGTTGGTGGAACAAGACGGCAGGAGTGGTAGCGGCCAGGAGACTTGGAGACGATCAGTAGAGGGCGTCAAAGACGCCGTGCAACGCGCTGTGAGGCAACGAGGAATGGCGCCTCTGAAGTTGTAATGTTTATTATAACGAATGACGAAACGAGGAACATCAGGATAGTCTACCACATATACCCTTTGAATAAACATGGCCACACTCTGATTTTTGGAGATAAGATTGTTCTCCTTTCCGAGTCTAAGGGCTCTATCATAACCAGACCATGAGCATGCTGAAACCCAGCAGTAGCCCCGATACCCTCGGCGTCGTAGCAGAATCTTGCACGTCTCCCCCTTTCGACAATTCGTACACACTCAGTCTCAACGCCCCTCCACAGACCTGAGAAGAGTTCCCCTCGCAGGAGTATGTACAATTGTCGTCATCGAGCTTCTCTGAAAGACTAGATAGGTAAGGGGCACACCAGCATTCTCTACATGAGCGATCTATCAGCGGGGTGCTTTCGAGGGCTTGGTTGGTTCAGTTCTTACCTCGACCACTCCAGTCCAGCATACTGATATGTTCCATTTGATGAGCAGTAGTCGAGACACATGGGTACCGTCATTCGGCCTTCTCGTACAAGATGGCTACCACCAGTGAGCGCGCGCTCCTGGGCAGAGTCCTCGATATCGACTGTTTCGTTGTAACAGCCATGGTACTTGTACTGGCTGGATTCTCTATAAACAGTTGGCTCGTTTTCTTTGGGGACTCGAGTGTCATGGGCCATGACGAGGACGACGAATATGGTCCAGAGTGTAAGGATAAACGATGCCGATCTCGCCATTGTTGCAAACTTGCTGATAGATACGACGAAGAGCTCACGTAGGTAGACGGATCGAGAGAGACGGGGTAACGAACAATACCGTACCACTGGAAGCACTATGCCTTGTGCTTAGAGACGCAAAACATGAATGTGAAATGGTTAAGATAGCAGGGAAAGATGCCCAACTGAGCAGAGGCAAATGCCAGTTTGTCAAGCTTCTTAGAGTTTTGTTCGGTAGCCCAAAACGACGGGCTTGGTATGTTGAGTGGCGGGCAAGCCTATTCGCAGCGGAGCATCGGGCACGAGTTGACGACGGATTCAGTAAGTGACGGCTTATCTAAAAGGGCAAAGAAGGAAAAAGGCAGCGAACACAATCATCGGGCGTGAATAAGAGAATTCTGAGCTGAGAAGAGACCTTTACGGCATCACATTCCCTGTTGCAAGACATGACAGTCCAGGAACGGTACCATGTTGTGAGCGAGCGAGCGAGCTATGGTGGAGTTGCTCGTAGTTCCAAAGACGGTGCCGTCTGTCTACCTTCCGGTCTCTGCTCTCTCCGAACGCGACTACTGTCAGTTTTTCACAGCTGCGATGTGTCTTCACTTGGCCATGAGGCATTTCCCGGTCGTCAAGTTGATCGTTCAACTGATAGTGCTGCTTCTAGAAGGGTCCTTTTCGTCTGCTTCTCCAGAGTTGATCAGGCCAATGCTCTCGTGCTAATTTAAACCTCGCCCCGGCTTGTGGAGCCGACACTGCTCTCAAGCCACTCACGGGCCCCCTGGAGTCCACTAGGAAGTCCGGTAACGCCCAGCGCCCTCACCACCCTGCTATTGAAGTTCTCCGTGTCCACTGAGCCTCTGGGGTCGAGGATACGGTAGGGTACTCCTGGATCCCCCCAGCCTACCACCAAAGTGGAAGGTACCTGCCGACGTACCCTGACCTCTCCACCTCTTCGCCTACTAGGTAGGCACCTTACGAGGGGAAACTCGATGACTTGACTCCATCTCCTCCTCTTCTCCTCCTCCACCATCTCTCTCCTCTTCAACACTTTCCACCATCGCAAGAAGCTTGTCAACGGGACCGCTAATTCTACGCGACATAAGTTCTTGCTCAAGGCTCTTACGCGCCCGCTCCAGCCCCGTTACCGCGAGCCCTTCCCTATCGCCGCACTTTGCGCCAGACTTCGCGTCTCGACTTTTTTAACTCCTCCCTCACGCCCAAGACCCCTCCGCCGTCATGAGCTCCTTCATCGACTGGACCAAGACCACTCGGTCCAAGAACTACCATGGATCTGGCTCATTTGCTACTTTCATGATCATTGCTCGTAAGTGTTCCCTCCTCAATCGCATCTTCCACGCGCTGACTCGCGGTCTAGCCGTCTGCTTCTTCCTCGGCGTCCTCTTCGCCTCCTTCCCTTACGACTTCCCGCTTCTCTGGACTAAGGCTCCGATCCCGGATAACTTTTTTGATCATCTCGAGACGCATCTGAAATTCGTCCACCAGTCTCCGCCCCTTATCAGCCGCATTCTTCACATCATGATCTCCGTCGGCTTCATCGGCTTCTTCATCAAGCTCTTCCGTCCTAGCGAAGCCAACTTTCTCTTTGACGGTGCCTCTCTTATTCTCTACCTTATTGGCTTCGGTGTCTATGTCGCCAATATTGTCAAGGCTCTGCGAAGCGTTAGCGCCAACATTTGGTCTGATGATGGCTTTGAGGGAAAGACTCACGAGGGCGCTAGCGGAGAGCTTATTCTTGGTCGCGAGGACAGCCTGAAGGTTCTCTCTGCTAGTAACACTATCCTTGCTCTCGTTCTTGTCGGTATTCTGGTCCTCCAGGCCGGCGAGTGGTACGCCGAGAAGAAGGAGGCGGATGATGCCGCTGCCGCCGACACCCAGGCCGCTGCCGAGACGAAGGAGGCTCCCGCCGGCAAAGCTTCTCCCAACAAGGCCTCCAACAAGAAGAAGCAGTAAACGCCTATTTCATAATGGTGTTTGGAAGGTGTGGGATCAGTGTTTCCCAGTTTGTCGCTATATAATAAGCACTGCGCGCAGGTGTGGCTGTTACTGGCTATTGCTGTAACCTTGGATTCTTCTGGCATTGATGTTGGGCAAGTATGTATATATCTCAATGATATTCTCATATGCGTTAAGGCTCGCTAAATCCCATTCTAATTATATTGCTTCGATGCGTCAATGTGCAAGCGTCAACGTACGACAAGGGTACGATGAGCTGTCAGATTGAATTTCATGTATGATAGCGAGTAAAAACGGTCTCATATCACATATCATCGCTGATTACCCGTGTACCGGCCGTCGCGCGGACTGAGCAGACTATTCTCGTGCGACAGTAGCTCGCTCTTAAAGCAGGGAAAGACGGCCATGAGCTGGGCGATTGTCCCATATCAAGGCTCTCTAAATACTAAAACTATATATCCCAACGCCATCTATGCCTCTAACTGCCAAACAAACCCAAGTGCTCCTTACAAGCAAAACCCATGTCCAGCTCAGACAGACATTTTCATTGCAATGGTCTTGTGCGGGTCGTAGCCCCTGATCACGAAGTCTTCCGCTTTCCATCCATCGATACTTCCACCTTGTTCACGTGCAATCTCCAACTCTGGGAAATCACGCGGCTCACGCTCCAGTTGCACGTTGAGAGCATCAACATGGTCGAGATAGACGTGTGCATCTCCCATGGTATGCGTGAGACTCCCAGGGACCAGCTCGCAGACGTGCGCAAGCATGTGCGTTAACAAGGCGTAGCTCGCAATGTTGAAAGGCACACCGAGGCCCATATCACATGATCGCTGATAAAGCTGGCAGTGTAGGTGGCCCTGAGCCTTGGTTTCGGGGTCCTGGTCTTTTTGCCGGGGGTAGGAGACGTAGAACTGAGCAAACATGTGGCATGGTGGGAGAACCATCTTCTTCAGATCAGCAGGGTTCCACGCGGAGAGTATCAGACGTCGATCGTAAGGGTTGGTGCGAAGTTTGTGTATTATCTCGGCGAGTTGGTCGACTCCCTGGCCAGTATAGTCGGTCTTGGCATCGACATATTCGGCGCCAAAGTGTCGCCATTGGAATCCGTACACGGGCCCGAGATCGCCGACCTCTCGGTGGTTGAGGCCGAGGTTATCGAGAAATTCCCGGGACCCGTTGCCATCCCAAATCTTGATGCCGGCGTCGCTAAGGCTGTTGGAGGAGGTGTTGCCCTCGATGAACCACAGGAGCTCGGCGATAACGGCGCGGGTGAAGACGCGTTTGGTGGTGAGGAGAGGGAGGATTGGCGTGCCGTTGTTATTGAGGGCGAACTTTAGAGGTCGAGGCGCGAAAATCGAGTATGTGCCAGTACCTGTCCTACACAGACTGTTAGCAATTTCACCAGTCTAGGTTGACGAGGTTCTCTACCGGTCCGGTCGACGCTCGCCGGTCTCTAAAATTTCTCGGACAAGGTCCAGGTACTGTTGTTCTTCCTGATTTCCAGATGATGTAGAGCTAATTGAAGGCTTTTCATCCGAAACAGTCTGCGAGGCAATCATTTTGGCGGTAAAGTCCAGCAGTCGTTGACAGAGAGGAAATGAAGTTGGAGATAGTACCAAGACGACAAGAGTGGTCCATCAATTAAACAGTCGGAGGCGTCTCCTCGCGCTTTACGCGATGCTTCCCCCGCCATTCCGAAAGCGGAATGGTCGGCCCTTACATAAACCGCTGGTAACGGTCTTGGCACGTGGCATGGGGAGGTAGTTATGCCACCAAAAGTTCGTTCTTTGTATAACTAGCAGTTATCATTCAATGTCGCAAAAGACCTTGCACAGATACGAAAGCGGGACGAGGCGCTTGATCCAAGGTCGAATGAGCAGTAAAGACAACATAGATCCCGACCAAGACTCCCTGGTGCTGTTCTATCAATACGTACTTATTTATCTAGGTAGTTTACAGCACCCAGGGCAAGGATTTGGACTCCCTACTTCACCTTAGGCAAGTAGTTACCTAATAAGCCAGCTACCTTAGCGATGCATCGGATGCATCTGCGGGTGTTTCCGTCAGGCACCAAAGTCGCGCAAACCAACACATTTCAGATTTGCCGATCACATACATAATTTGTATCCAGTTGTAGCTCCTCCCCTCACGGACACGACACGGCAGAGTGGGCCTTATATGCCGATACGGCATGACAAAAGGTCGTCAGCTAGCTGGGTCTAGGATCCCGTGCGTCGAGCTCGATGGGTTATTAGGCTCATCCCCAAGCTTTGGGGCGGACAACCAGGATATTGGCAGAATATTGTCAACTGTACAAGACGGCCAAAGGTTGGCTTAGCAACTCGAGTAGCACATCTAAAGGCGGCCCAGCTACGCACTTCGAATTCCTTGTGTGCAGCGAGAGAAAAATAGCTCAGCGATAAACTCCGGTGCCGGTCCCCAAGGAAGGTAGCCATCTAATCAATCAGTCGATCAAGATGCAGGACGCTAAAATCTGCTTCCATGTTGCAGTCTTGCAGGGTTTCCGACGGCTCCCAAGGGCCACGAACGCTGCCAAAGGGTCCATTCTGAGCTCAGGAACCACTTCCAGGGCCACGCAGAGCGACGCCAGAGCCCCTCGACCCCTCCCAACCCCTCCATAGCGCGCCAGCTCAACTGCGTTGTGGCCCTGAATTGGCGGGTTCAAGCTACGCCCGGTCGATCTGATAAAAGAGCGCTCGCTGCCATTGGATGCCTTTCGTCTAATAGATGGAGCACCCGATCTCACATGCCATAATTGGTC